>OMKX01112277.1:0-20873 GCA_900302425.1 Brosme brosme | reverse complement strand
TCTTTATCCACTGTAACCAGTAGTTCTATCTTTATCCACTGTAACCAGTAGTTCTATCTTTATCCACTGTAACCAGTAGTTCTATCTTTATCCACTGTAACCAGTAGTTCTATCTTTATCCACTGTAACCAGTAGTTCTATCTTTATCCACTCTAACCAGTAGTTCTATCTTTATCCACTGTAACCAGTAGTTCTATCTTTATCCACTCTAACCAGTAGTTCTATCTTTATCCACTGTAACCAGTAGTTCTATCTTTATCCACTGTAACCAGTAGTTCTATCTTTATCCACTCTAACCAGTAGTTCTATCTTTATCCACTGTAACCAGTAGTTCTATCTTTATCCACTGTAACCAGTAGTTCTATCTTTATCCACTCTAACCAGTAGTTCTATCTTTATCCACTGTAACCAGTAGTTCTATCTTTATCCACTCTAACCAGTAGTTCTATCTTTATCCACTCTAACCAGTAGGATCCACATTGAATATTTCACTTACAATCTCCCAGGCGTTATCTTGCTGTGTTACCTCACAGCTGGTACCAACATAACATATTATAGCCCTTACCGTTGTGGAGATAAACTCTATTTACTTTGGGTGTGGAATATCAGAAACAAACTCAGAAATGGGCAGAGTGATGAAGAGGTTAAAAAACATCTCCTCCTTACCCACGTAACTTTTTGTTAATGCTATCTTTGCTCAGAATTCTAACTGAGCACCTGAGTCTCTTAGTCTGTGACTATGTGCAGAGATGATATGATAGATGTCAATTGCTCGCCAACTGCCATATTTCGGAACGAGCGTCCCCTATGATATGGGGTGAGTTGATAAGAAATCATGGCTGATTTACATCTCAACATAGGCCATGTCAACTATTAGCCTGGGGTCTTAGCAAACCAGCAGTGTCTTAAACAAGGGCTTCTCCAAACATTAAGGTGAAAAAGAGGTATCTCCTAACATGAATACATACCAGGAAGTGTACAGGTTCTGCTGTTGAAGCTGCTGGGTCAGAAAAGTAGTACACAAGATGAATGCTGTATTTGCTTCCCCCTCCCTCTCCAAGCTTGATGTGATCTCCAAGACGTCCTTACAGTGAAGTCTGGATATCTGGAGAAGAGGAGTGAGAACGTTGATCATGTAATGAATGAAAAACGTGAAACAGTGTGGGAACAAATATTTACCAGGTGCCCTAATTGCATAACTCAACGTAAGAAAAACCAATGCCTGTAGAGCCAGAGAAGTGCTTGCCAATCCAATAGTAGGTCTAGGATGCCTTAATGCAGTCCCTTGTGTGGACAGAACCACTTGGGAACCAACACATCATAAGTACAGAGCCAAACACAGATCAGCAATGTGGCGATCTTTAAACTCCTAACCCAACACCCAAAACATTCCTTCACTCATAATATTTACAAGTTCTAGTTGAGATACCTCTGTGATGGCCTCCTCGTTGGGCAGCAGGAGGCACAGCAGCGAGACGTAGGTTTGGCGGAAGGTGGCTTGGTTTGAAATAAGGCAACAGTCACTGCAGGACTTGGCTAAGACTACTGCCTTGGCGATCTCTCCAATCTTCTCCAGGTGCTTCACACGCATCTCCATGAAGCCCTCCCCCTCCAAGCCGATGTATGCATTTACTACCGAGTGAAGAAGGGTGTTAGAGAGAGTTAACACCATAAAGTAAAACATTTGCCTTTTCTGCCTATTTAGCTAACTGGGCGGCGAGGAATCCAGAAGGTGGAGGCTGAAGAGGAGCAGGATGAAGAGGATCCTCACCTTCCTGTGGAACGGTGGGCTGGCCTGTGAGCAAGGCAGTGAGGACAGGGTTGCTCCACGCACCTCCTTCGCCTGTTATCTGAAGCAAGGCTTGGAGGTCTGTGCTCCCAAACTGCAGCAGATTCTCATGGGCCATCTGTGATGCACAGAGGTGGTGAGACCAAGCAAATTAATTCATTCTTCACGAGACAAAGGAACTAGCAAGCCTGGATAACACCAGTCCTCCCACTTTACCTGAACCGAGATGTGAAACTGACCCCAGGCTTCATAGGGGATTTCATTTTCAGGAACTGAAAGCAATAGTTCAAAACAGCTCCTAGACACAAGAAAAAAAAAGTGTTAAAAACCTGACAGTGATTTACCCCAATTCACTTCAACACCATGCCATCGTCTCTGTTCAACATTGAAGGACCGTGCCATTGGTTGAGGGAATTTGCTGAGGGCCAAAAGGGCCAATGGCCTTCAAAGCTCCAACATGAGACTAGAAGAGAGGAGAGAGATAGCAGACAGCAACAACAAGAAGAGGAATAGACCAAATAAAGAAACTCAATAATGAGAAGAGCCAAAGCCCTAGGAAAACAACCTGCTGTTCCGTGTTCAGTACAGTAGAATTGAAGGCTAACCCTCCATCAACTAAGCTGTACCCCTCAAAGCCCACCAGCACCTCAATCCACTGTACCAAAACCACATCCTCTGAACATTACAGTTGAGCGTGTTTTATTCAGTGGCATCTAGCGGAACGGACTGCAGAATAGAATATCATATTCATAAGCATGTTTTAATTAGTGTATAACACCACTAGAAGAAGAATGGCTGTGCTTTTGTTACCTTGGAATGAGCCCCTTATATCTACATAGGTAGCCTCACATAGCCTATCAAAGACCAGCAGCCTCCGTCCTTCCGCCAAAACATCCTGTATATTTAGAGGATTCAATGAACACCTTTTAATCCAAGTGTAGAAGGTGTATTGAATGGCAGATGAGGGGGATAAGATAAGTGGGTGGGCGTTCTTGGAAACGTTAAGTTTTTGAGGGGGTTTCCCTGTTTGATTACTAAAAGTAGGCTTTCGCTCTTTCTGAGAAAGTTGGTAGACAAAACTGTTGCGATACAACTGCACACCGTCACGTTATCAAAAGCAACCTTTATTCACGTACCGCAGTGCAAGTAAACATTGGCTAAGAGCGCCGACCGCTATCGAGATGATCAATACATATAACAGATAGCGATAATTATAGATCTGTAAATGTAGTTTACCACTATGAATGCAAAAGAGGACCGTGTGTTGAGAAACAGATATAGGCTGTTACCTCCGCCATGTCCTGCAACAGGTGCAGTGTCCATAGTGAATGTGACAAAAATACCTGATTATGATTGGTTAAACTGATTTATTCACAGGCTGAAGCATTCAAAAATCGACTTAGGTGCGACAAAATTAGTGTTGCTTTTCCACAAAACGTGAATTGCTGATCGGTCAAATTGTGTCAATGAAAAAGGACCTTTACTTGTAAGCTATGACTTTTAGTTTAACATTTACTGACTAAATTACTAAATACAAATCATGAATCTATTATGGAAGCTCATCACTTTACAATTCGATTCTGTCGTAGACCATGACATCATTTGGGAAGAACCTTAGACAATACAGGCCAGTACAGGCCACCGTAGTTGTTGGAAAGGGAGGGGTGGGGGGATTCAGTTGGTTGCAATCTGCACACTACAGATAATGCAACAGGGTTTCTCTTTAGTGTTGATGTACACCACTTTGAATAAAGCAGACCTCATAATGAATCTGTGGATCTGCATCGAAACGTTTCATCCCCACTTACAAGGCCAGTCTTTTTAAAACAAGAGCCACGCTGTCGGACTCCGCCGTGAGGTGGGACCGGGCCCCAGCAAAGCAGTCTATGGACAGGCAGTAGACCTCCAGCAGAGGAAGACCGTGCTCCACTGAGTTCCTGCTCCCAGCATAGTGCATCAGTGCCTGGAAATCAAAAATACACAAACAAAACCCGTCATTTAAAAACATGATTGGAGTAGACTTTATGATTGTCAGTTTAAAAAAACCATTTGGCTAGACACCTTGGGGAGATGTTTAAACTGAGTGGGTCCCAGCTGTCATGTTGGTGGGGAGGGCTACTGATTGGGCCTTAAGGGAATTGACTGAACCAAAAAAAGTGAGAAATCTCCAGGCTCATGTGAGCTGGCCTGCAGCTCTCAAAAGTAGGTAAACAAAGAAAAACGCAAGAATATATTTAATCCCGAGATCATCATATTATGACGAGGGCCATGCCTAAAGAGTTGCTATTGCTTAATATTCAACCAAAGACAAAGCAGATAAGGAAACAACCCTCAGGCCTACCAGTGGGCCAGCAGGCACATGTTGCAATGCATTTGAGGACACACAAGTCAACTGGAACTAAGCGCTCCTATCTGCTAACTTCTAGAACAGCCCAGTAAAGGTAATGGGAGCAGCCTAGTAAAGGTAATGGGAGCAGCCAAGTAAAGGTAATGGGAGCAGCCTAGTAAAGGTAATGGGAGCAGCCTAGTAAAGGTAATGGGAGCAGCCCAGTAAAGGTAATGGGAGCAGCCTAGTAAAGGTAATGGGAGCAGCCTAGTAAAGGTAATGGGAGCAGCCTAGTAAAGGTAATGGGAGCAGCCTAGTAAAGGTAATGGGAGCAGCCTAGTAAAGGTAATGGGAGCAGCCCAGTAAAGGTAATGGGAGCAGCCCAGTAAAGGTAATGGGAGCAGCCCAGTAAAGGTAATGGGAGCAGCCCAGTAAAGGTAATGGGAGCAGCCCAGTAAAGGTAATGGGAGCACTATCTATTGCTGGAGAATAAGGGAGTAGCGTTCTGGAAACGAGATCCTCCATGTGGGCGTCCACGAGGTGCGGTTCCGTCCTTCCGTTTCGCGGGCGTGAAATCCAGGAGTGACAACAGGAGTGTAAGCCTATGTTTTTGCCAGTCTCCGCCATACAGTTTGTGAACTTTCCACTCTGCTCGGAAGGCAGTTGGCGTTCTTCTGGTGACGTGAAGTGCCTCTTGGTGTACTCTTCGACATCACGACAAAGGGACGCCGGCGGCGAGGTGTGTGTGGACGTGTAGAGCTCTTTCTGGGATTGTTGCGTACCAGAGATGCTTCTGGAACACTTGTAGTATAACCCCACGGTGTGTGTTGATGTGTGGTGCTCGTTCTGGGAAACCGATGATTTTGATGTGCGTGTCCGAGAGAGGGTTAGGCTTCCCCGACACCTACAGTACAACGCTACGTGTGTAGGGGTGTGTGGCGCTCCATCTGAGCAGCGGTTTATTTAATGTCTGCGTCCCAGTGAGGGGGAAGCTGATCAGGCACCAATAGTGTAACGCCACGGTGTGCGGTGCATTTCATATTCAACATTTCTCATTATAACGCTCATAAACAAACGACACCACTAAAAAAGTATCAAAGTTGCCGTGGGTTGTTACCATCGGGATAACGCGCCCCTCCCTCCCTCCTTCCTAGAAATGTCAGACCGAAACGCATCTTTTTAAATCTCATAGTGTTCAAATTCCAGCTGAAACAGTGGGTCCACTTACACTTGAAAAGGAAGCGTTGTATTTTTTATATATTTTTGTATACTTAAGTTAGCTGAAAATATTAGTTTTTGCTTCTTGCGCCACAGGGTTGGAGCACAACATGCAAATGCAACGCAAATGATAATCAACTAAACATGCCACCGTCATACAAACAACTAAACCGGGCATTTGAGAGGAATGCAGGTAACTGTAGGCAGATACAAACCAAAAATATGTTCAATCTTATTGGTGCCACACATGAGATCAGGAAATATGTGTGCATTGAAACCGATTCCACGCTCAATGCCATGTAGGGTACAACATTATTAGGCTAGCAGTAGCAGGCACAGTAACCGAAACTAGGACATTTTTCCCACAAAATGTTGCAGGCAGGTTTAATCAGGACAGCAAGGCATGCTCGCTTGCTTGAAGGGGTATATGGGTTAATAGCGCTGTGTGCTATAACTCATACTGCTGATGACTTAATTGTAATTATAGGCGTAGAGAAGGTATGCAATTTACGTTATTTTTAAAACTTGAATCCTAATCATTCGTAAATTATTCAATGTTTCACTGCAGCAATGTAGGTAATTTGCACCAGACTGTATGTGCAGCGTAACCACCTCTCTCTCTTGCCTCCATTACCCATCTCATACAAGTCTTGGCGATTCAACAGAACAGCTTTGCAACTTGAAGTGCCATGATGGTGAACAAGCCCTCTGTGACACTCCCTGCTAAGAGCAAATTTATTTTTAAATTCCTATTATTCAAATGTTGGCGATAACCCTGACTGCAAGGAAGTGAGCACAACCACTGTCAACCCCTCAAGAGCTGACCAAAGGCTTCTGGAAGACTTGTGTGTTCGTCTAAGCTCACAATTGAGTTCCCCTTTCGCTAAATATATATTTCTCTCAAGGGGAGTAAACAAAAATAGTTCATCATCAAAGATCAAAATAAGCGTCAGCTTTGCAAAAGTATAATCATCCAGATCAGTCAAATATGCTTGGTCAATTCAGAGCCAAACTTTGCAATAGTATCCAAGAAATGCAATGCAGTAATTCTGCATGCAACTTTTTCCAAAGTGGCCATGCATAACTTATCACCGAAGTAAGTTACTAGAGATTATACTATTAAAAAAGTTGTGAAATGGAGGTGTTTAGATGCATCCTGTTGGGGACATGTCGTGCTAAACAATGACCCACCCCTTGGACTTGGTGTTATAATGATGATGGTTATGTCAATGAAGTGTTTGGACTCAGTTTGAGTTTGAATAGTTATTTTCCACTCCGTTTTCCTATTGTATTGCTCGCTGCTAGTTGACCTGTACAGCAACAGCACAGCCGCAGATCCATGTTACAGTACAAGACGGACCACCGCCCCGCCCAGCAACACGCACAGGTTTAGGTTCATAGCGCACACTGCGTCCTAACATCATGCAGAACATGGGCTGAAATGTGAATGTGAGAAATGCAATACAAATAACGCTGTTATCAAGAAAAATATCAAACCATGGCTCAACAGAAATCATTAAAATGTATGCATGTGGAGATGTTTCTGCAACATAGAACGTATGTTGCTAATATTCGTCATTGGTTCCCTATGCATCGCAACCAGTGCCTTCTTTGTTGTGTTATTTAACATTAAAAGGTAGGCTTTGCCATGCTTAACGCATATTATTATCTGTAGCAGGCTTGTATTCTCTGTTGGGCCCTGGTGGTAGCCTAGCTTGAATGCTATGAGAAAAACAATATTGCGTGCTTAGCCTCGGTAGCTCTTCACTACCGTGGTTTCATTACCTGGCAGAAGTTGTCGCAGTATTCCGAGGAAGACGTTACAGATATCTCCTGATGCCTTAGAACATCTTCAAAGGCCCTCAACGTGGCCAGCAAGGTCTCCATGGCCACCAGAATGTCATCAGTACTGTCTGAGGCCCGGCTGCTCCACTCCAGCTCTGGGTCGACGCTCCTCTCCGCCATCTTCGCTCTCCTCCGCGGCGCGTGCAGCGCAGTTCTGTCATCACGTGACGTCATCACGCGACCTGCTCTACTTAGTGGATCACAAGTACAGGGTCTGCGCTTCAGTACAAGTACAGGGTCTGCGCTTCAATACAAGTACAGGGTCTGCGCTTCAGTACAAGTACAGGGTCTGCGCTTCAGTACAAGTACAGGGTCTGCGCTTCAGTACAAGTACAGGGTCTGCGCTTCAGTACAAGTACAGGGTCTGCGCTTCAGTACAAGTACAGGGTCTGCGCTTCAGTACAAGTACAGGGTCTGCGCTTCAGTACAAGTACAGGGTCTGCGCTTCAGTACAAGTACAGGGTCTGCGCTTCAGTACAAGTACAGGGTCTGTGCTTCAGTACAAGTACAGGGTCTGCTCTTCAATACACGTACAGGGTCTGCGCTTCAGTCGTTTGCATGCATCTGGCTTGCATTTTTTTACACTGATTAATGAATCAGAATCCTGACTTGCGTAAGTGTTTGTGGTGTTTGCAAACATTTGATACTGGAACGAACTTTTTATTTATTTGACTTCTCATGCGTTTTGGTTTTCAAAGAAACGCGCCTCTGCTGCCCCCTGCAGAGAGAAACGCAGAGCTACATCTTTTTTTATATGAACCCGGAAGTAATCCCCTGCTCTGTGTGGTGGCAGTGCACGTGTTGAAGGTAAGCAGACTGAAAACTCACATTCATACTTTCTCAAGTAATATTAAATATTATCGTCTTAGGATATCTGCCAATACCGCGGACGAGTGCATATAAATCAAACGAAACAGTGTTTGTGTTGTCCCTTTTGGCTCATATAAGCTAAGGTGTGTTTTTCAAAGCTAAACTGTGTGTGTTGTATGTTTTGTAAAAGTCGCCCTTTATATTTCATTTTGTTCTAAATCCATGACTTTCTTTGAATCCTAGAATCATGGGGAAATCCAAACAAACAGGGAACCACAACAGTGACAAACATAAAAATATTGCAAGGAAGTGGAAGACGAAGCGCAGGACTAAAGACTTGGATCAGATCCATTCAGACCTGAAGCCTGAAACGGCGACCAAGTTACTCCATCAAGAAGTCGATTATGACGTCACCGGATGTGCCCAGCACTACTGTTTACACTGCGCGTAAGTATATGGCAATATCATATACATAAATATTTAAGAAGATCTTCCATTATCACATACGGGTACATTACGCAAATGGCATTGATATCATGTATTATATATATTTTTTTTCTTTGTTACAGGAGATATTTTGTGGATATGCGGTCATTGAAAGAGCACTTCAAAACAAAAGTCCACAAAAAACAGTAAGATACTCAAGCAATACATTTATTTATATAAATGTTTATTTTGATTAATATCGAAATCTTGAAGTTGCTGTAGGTAATATTCGAGAGTTGGAACGCAATGGAGCATACTGAGCAGAAGAGTTCAAGACTTTGAAACTAAACAACTATAAACCAGCCAGGAGCTGGTTTATAGTCTGAAATCTAAATTGGCTCAAACAGGCAGGCAGTCAAATCGCCCTCACAGCGCATTTCACTAACGAATAGCTGACAAACAAATAACACTCAAATAATAGCTTTTAAATATTACCTACATCTCCTTTTTAAATTCAATCCTTCGTGGTAACGGTCAAAAATATCAACAAATGGAATTTGTTTTGGCACGAGTTCCTAATTGGCACCAGGGTTAAAAAGGTTGACTGTCAATCAATACTTGTTTTTACCACAAAGTTGCTCCCAATGCATAGTATGACAGCCTTGAACAATACTGTGATATATCAGAATTTTCTTTCTTCCTAATAAGTCCTTATTATTCCAAATCGTTGTTAATAATAATCCTAGGTGAATTAACTGAATACAAATTGATTTATGTTCTTCTTACAGGTTGAGGCTTCTCCGAGATGAGCCGTACTCCCAGGCGGAGGCGGAGAGAGCGGCCGGCATGGGCTCTTACGTCGCCCCCAAAAAGATGGATGTGAAGACACAGCCTACGGAAGAGGAAATGGATTGAAAATGGACTATTCCTGACCCTACAATGTCTCCAAATCAAAATATCAGAAGCATTAATGTGTTTCTAGTCGTATTATTGGCCTACTATGTTATCTGTCCCGATGCTCAAACATAATGGGTTATAGAGTTGAGCAGGATCAATGAACCTAGCTTTATGGTTGATAGGTTTTATAACCAAATATTGACATAAAAGTCCTATCAAAAGGATTTCCCATGCCAATATTATATAAACTATATTTGAGTCACTAGTGTACTCAAATGTTTAATTACCTACATGTCAATTTTGATTCAATAAATGGAGATACAACTAATTGTGGGTGATTGTGCATATTTCATTTTTGTTTTTAGCCCTATGAATAGATTATTACCGTTGAGCTTAGCACACATCATGATCACACACAATTAACTTGCTATTGCTGTGCATAATAAATGCCACGTTTCAAAGTAGAAGGGGTTCAGACTGGCCCTTTAAGTAGAAGGGGGTCAGACTGGCCCTTTAAGAGAACCGAGGAGCCCCAGCTTCCATGTTGGATTGGATGTGAGGGTAAACCGGGGCTAGGGACGCTGCATTTCTGTAGTCCCGTCGTAGGATTTAATGCCACTAAACAGTAGATTACCGAACTGTTAAAGGGCTGTTTCTATCCTGATTACAAGAAATAATAGTCAAGGAGGCTGTTTGCACAGTATGGTCTCGATTGTCTAAATTGCTGGATTGGAGGCCAAGGATGGCCGGAGACGTGGATAGAGGAGCGGCCCGAGGAGAGCAGCCCGACCCCGGGGGACATCGGAGCGGTTGTCCGCCTTCTGGGAGGAGGAAGGGCTTCTGGATCACCAGAGCGCTTGCAACTCTTGCGGTGGTCTCTGTGGTCCCTGTTCTCGCTTTTGGCATAAAATATTACCAGGATGGTCAGCACCTCAAACGACATGTAAGTACATATTAGGAAGGCACAGATAAACATGTATTTGGGACGGGTTATATATATATATATATATATATATATCATCATGGTACATGTTGCTTGTCCAGACGCTCTTAAATAATGACCTAAATATCCATACCACGTATCTCAACAGGAACAAACGTGTTTATTAGGGGGCTGTATGTCTGGCTGGAGTCAGTAAATAGACAAAACCAGCTAACCAAGCTGAGTCCACGCATTTACTGTCTGTGTAAAGCATGTCTTTAATGTAGCCCATAGTCTCTAAATGTAGGACAGTCAAGACCCTGTTTAAGCTATTTCGGTTTTCTTTTCCCAAGCCATAATGTTTTACAAATCAAAACAATCTACATCTATGCCACACTGCTCTATAGCTCAGCAGACAATAGGAGACAATAAGGGATGAACATGTTCCCCAATAGGAAGAGAGCATGAAGTCCCTGGGGGCGGAGGGTCTGTTTCTCTTCACCTCCCTGGACACAGACCACGATTCATATCTGAGCCCAGAGGAGTTTAGACCTATTGCGGAGAAACTCACAGGTATGTCATTATTCATCACGTAGGCCGTTCATCCTTCTTCCCTCTGGGCCGTGGGATATGCACTCTGGTATCGATGAGTGATGCCTTCTGTCTTCCTCCAGGGATTACTCCTCCAGGAGAGTTTGAAGAGGAGGAGAGCCATGATCCCAACGGAGAGACTCTGACGCTGGAGGCCAGCATGCGGCCTCTCCAGATGGCCACCATGACGAAGAGCAAGGATGGCTTCCTGGGGGTACGAGGGTCGGATTCAGTTCTTTCTTTTGGTTGGAATTGAGCCTTGCAATGGCAATGCTGTGTGAGAGCGATCCTCTGAGAAAACCACTCACTTGCGTCGGTAGCACACTAGTGGTTCATATAAGTTTAGATGCCACATGTTATAAAATGGCGTACTAATGAAAACTGCATTCTGATTATAAAGAAAAAGAGTTGCCTAGTGTGCATACCGTGTCATTTGTCTTGACTAAAAGAGTTGCATAATGATGGCCTCAAACATTGTCCTCATGTATGTTTGAGGGCAACTGCTCAGCAAACTCTTTTAAAACCACACACATTTGTGGCTAAACAGAGCAGTCTTCATCTCATCAGGTGACCCACAGCTCCCTGAACGGGCTCCGCTCCTGGAGGGCCCCGGCCACGCCTTCCTCTACGTTCTCCGCAGCCCAGTTCAGGGTCTTCCTGCCCCCCAAGAACAAGCAGGAGGTGGGGGACACCTGGTGGGTGATTCCCAGCGAGCTCAATATCTTCACGGGGTATCTCCCCAACAACCGCTACAACCCGCCGACCCCTAAAGGCAAAGAGGTAATGCCCTAAGGCGCGGTTCACCTTTGAACCAAGCTCGCTGTCAAATGCGTGACCTGACGTAGCGTTGTGCCTCCAGGTGTTCATCCACACCCTGCTGAGCATGTTCCACCCACGGCCGTTTGTCAAGTCCCGCTTCGCCCCTCAGGGCGCCGTGGCCTGCGTCCGGGCCGCTAGTGACTTCTATTACGACATCGTCTTCAGGTGAGGGGCTTCTGTACGTCCTCAACATGAGACTCTTTCACAGCTTTTATCCAGAAGGTGTCAACTATTCAACTGCATTTCAATACGATGCATAAACCAGACATTTATTTGCCTACTTATTATGTTACTGTTACTGCAGTTACAATTGTTGACTGATTATAAAATGTCTATGGACCCTGGGTTTATCTTCTGTCCGTTGTAATATAAAGGTGGCCTCTCTCCCTGCTCCACTACAGGGTGCATGCAGAGTTCCAGTTGAACCAGGTTCCAGACTTCCCCTTCTGGTTCACTCCAGGCCAGTTCACCGGAAACCTCATCATCTCAAAGGACGCCTCTCATGTCCGCCACTTTCACCTCTATGTCCCCAACGACAGGTACGCCTTCCTACACGTCCTAATCTAGCTGAACCTCCACGTGTATATGTCCTCGGATCTTCATGTCTCCACCAGGTCTCTGAATGTGGACATGGAGTGGCTGTATGGAGGCAGCGACAGCAGCAACATGGAGGTGGACATCGGGTTCCTGCCGCAGGTAAATCTGCAGTGAACCACCAAACAAATGCATCTGTAAAGTAGATTTAATGAATGACTTGTCTTGACACATGTTATTAACCCAGACATCTGGAAGTGTTTTAGCTTACGGAAGAAGCATCTGAGACAAGGGACTCCTAACTTATGTTAGTTTCTTTGCAAAGTTAACGTTATGGGATGCACGTCTACATTTGGAAGTACATTCTTTCGTTGACATGTTCTGTGGACAAATCCCATGCTGTCTGTGTTAACAAACAAAGCTCCCACTGGTTCATTGGACACAACATGGGGGGCTACTTATGGGTTACTTCTATAGCCAGCGGGACTCCGATGTCATTGGCCCTTAGGAGAGGATTAGTTGATGATGCACTCAGGAATTCTATTGTATTCTATGTTTGTTTTGCACAGTTGGAGCTTCACTCCAGGAGCCCGTCCACCCCCCAGTTCATCCAGGACGAGGACGGCCGCATCATCCAGAGCCAGGGCACGGAGCCCATCCAGTTCGTCTTTGAGGACATTCGCTGGACCTCCGAGATCAACAAGCAGGAGGCACAGCGCCACCTGGAGGTCACCTTTTACCCCTTTAAAAAGGTACGTTATCACATCCATAGTCTCACAAATCAGACTTGAGATTAGTATCTAAAGGCTGATGGTAGATGAGCTCAAATCCGGGTGAAGGGCTGTTCACACTCTATATGGTAAGGGCGTGATTGGCAGTAATGGGAGGAAAGACACCCAAGCGTCCAAGCTTGTATGGATTTTGTGGAGCTGGATGTTTTGATGCAGTGTTTCGGAGCTTGTGTCACATGACTATAGTCACGTGATTGAAGATGTCTGAAGCATCAAACCTGAATGCCCCACCGGAAGGTGTGGGGTTGATTTCCCTACAAAGTGTAAAAACCAAATGAAACACGGCTGCAGACCTCGACACCAGTTCAAACAAATGATAATCCTCACAATAAAAAGATGTATACCTTCAATAAAATACTAATTCGCCCTGTTGCCAAGTCCATCTTCCGAAATCCGTTACATCATTTTGAAAACGTGTATTGTATAAGAATGCATACATATAATACTGCTCTGTATATGTAGTAATATGATAGCGATGTAAAGTAAAAGTAGTAGTATTTGGCTTAGTGGTCAGAGCATAAATCTTTCCAGGGTTGTCGGTTCCCCGCTAGCTGCTGGTCTGGCGTGTCAACCTCAGTATTTATCTGTGATTCTTAGTAATTACAAAATGAACATATCTGTCATTCACTGACAGCAATTGATGAGGAAAAGGAATCCATTCAATTTCCAAATTGAATCATGCTGGGATTTCTGCGAACGCGGTCAATGGCCTAATTCTTTAGATGTTCTTATCTTCTGCCTCTCTTGCCTTTATGTGGAATTGTCTTGTGTGGTGCTCTGCTTAAATAGTGAAGGATTTGGGCGTTCTGAAGGCTCCAGGTTTATCTTTGACATTGTGTATGTCCAAATGTAAATCAGCCATGCTTTTTATTCACCTCCTCTCGATGTGGAGACACGTTCCACAATTATATCCTAAGTGCTGAGCAGCTCTAACAGCTCTTTGTTCTGTCCAGCGCAGAGCATACCATCGGCTACGTAGCTCTCCAATGACATAGGAAAAGATGCCAGTGTGCTTGCTCATGGACTTAGAGACTGAGGCGTACAGTTCTGTGCTGCAGCAGTGTGATCATCGTAATTCTGAGTGCAGAGCCACATTTCAACAATCGCTTGGGTCAGTGTAGGAGTGTTTTTGAACTGATTGGAATGTAGCATAAAGATTCTTTGTTGACACAACAATGTGAATGCTCACAGACCTAAGAGTTAAATACCTGGTCATGAGTACGCTGGTGAATTGTGTATCAAACTGTGGATTTTGTATTGCTTCCACTTGGAATTGTCTCATTCTACGTGCATTCTTACGACCGGCAGCTGAGCACTTCATTTTGATTCAGAAGTGAATGCTTAGGCTGCATTCCAATCAGTTCAAAAACACTCCCTCCTACACCCACCCAAGTGACTTATTGAAATGTGGCTCTGCACTCAGAATTAAGATGATCACACTGCTGTAACGCAGCCATTATCCTCGCTGACGGTTCCACTGCCACAGTCTCCAGGCTCGCGAGCCTGCGCAGTCGCTTGTAAAGAAAATCTTAATTTGTGGATTTGTTTGTTTGTCTGCAATTTTGGGGAAAACAACATAGCCAGGCTGATCTTATTGGCTCATTTATATTGGAGAAACAGAAACAGCTATTGGAGCTACTCGTTATAATGAAAATACATATCTTAATATAATATAAAATATAATGAACGTCAACGGCTCGCCAAACGACCGCTTCGAGAACACGTGCACTGAGGGGGGTAGAGGTGAACAAACAACGTCCGTCAACCTGGGCTCCAGCAGACCGGCCAGATCCTAAGTAATGGTTTGTTTTCCCCAAGGTGGCCTACCTGCCCTTCTCTGAAGCCTTCCAGCGGGCTGAGGCAGAAGACAAGCTGGTGCACTCCATCGTTCTCTGGGGCGCGCTGGACGACCAGTCCTGCTGAGGTTAGAATCACGTTAACCATTGTAGGGTACTGAATATTTGAGATAAGAAAAAAAAAAACAAGACCAGTTCTAGCCAGGTAAGCTATTGTTAGCCATGGTCAGCGATACAAGTCCATTACAACGCATTACACGGGATTCTGTGAATACAAACACCGTAGCAACATGTCCACAGATAGAAGTTGGGCCGTACCGTGTATCTGACTTCAGGGGGCCAGCTTCAGGGGCCCCTTGTTGAAATGGAACGTACTAGTCCTAGAACCAAGATGGCCGCCAGATGAAGGGGCCGTGAAGTCAGGCCGCTGGCTCAACCTCCACTCTCTTCCCGGCAGGTTCTGGGCGGACTCTCCGGGAGACGGTCCTGGAAAGTCCGCCCATCCTGGCTCTGCTGAACCACAGCTTCATCAGCAGCTGGTCCCTGGTCAGAGAGCTGGAGCACATGCAGGTCTGGTACTTCCCTGATACAGTGTTTATTAAAGGTGTACTAGAAGATGGCTACCACACATACATGCTTTAAGTATTTATATTCAAATCATATGAATAAAATAAATGTGACACTTCCACTTCATGTTCAAGTTTGACAGATCAGTCTCACGAAGGTCTTGGACCGAAACCTTCTTGCCAATAAATGTGTTGCATTGTGTGCTGCCAGAGTGTCAACTAATATGTTTCATGTTTCACAGACTGATGAGCAGAACCTGGCTCTTGGCCAAAAAGCCCAACTGCACCTGGAGACGTACAACTTCCCAGTCGAGATGATCGTAGCACTGGCTAATGGTACCATCGTGAGTAGCACTGGCTAATGGTACCATCGTGAGTAGCACTTGCTAATGGTACCATCGTAAGTAGCACTGGCTAATGGTACCATCGTAAGTAGCACTGGCTAATGGTACCATCGTAAGTAGCACTGGCTAATGGTACCATCGTAAGTAGCACTGGCTATGTAGGATTTGAATATATGCATACTTAATAAGCAAAGATAACCATTAGTCTTGTATTGAATGCTACTTCCATCACCAAATAAGTAATCTGTGTAATTCTGCCTCGATTGAATTACATTTGACTATCTTTTTACTGGTCATTGTTTTCAGGTCCACCACATCAACGCCAACTACTTCCTGGACCAGACAGCCATGCAGCCGGAGGAGGAGGGAGCTACCTTCAGTTTCTCCGGGGCGTTTGAAGACCCGTCCACCTCAACGTACTTGGCCTTCCTCAAGGAGGCCTTGCTCAAAGCAGAAGAGTTCATGCAACAGTAAGAGTTTCATGGAGAGTTGGGTCACTGAATCGTATCACTACATGATGATCAAGAAGAACTTCATTTGAAACGTGTAGCAGGTAGGACGTAGGTGGAGGTGTTGTCTGAGGCCACGCTCCACCTAGTGGCTGTTCTGAGCTCCTAAACACAGGACAGGGTGGTGCTGTTGAATCCTGTTTATGCTAACCTTGTAGTGAAGGATCCATGGCCTCCATGCTGCCATGCAGGAGATCTGTGTGGCGGTGCACCTTGATGACTCAATGTGCACCAGGTGTGCAGCCTCACCCAGCCCCAGAGTCCAATCAGACTCAGGTGATGGCTGCTTCAACCAGCCATCATCCACACGCACTCCACAATCTTCAATGCTTCTGGAATGTGTTTCTTTTTATATTTATTGAAAAAAACATTTGAATCTCAACCATCATTGCAATAGCTTTGGAGTTAGTTTATCCAGAGAAGTTATTTGCTTGAATTTGGAATTAACTTGAAATAAGTGAGTAGTATAATTGTGATTTCATCATGCTATATTTTGACTTTATACAAAGACCATGTTCACAAAATGGATAACGCGAAGTCTTGGCTATTTGCCTGAATCGGTTTATTGTAACATTCAGATTGCCCTTCGATTTTCTGCCAAAAAGTAATTGCACCATTATACATAATTTGATATTGCAGTTGTGTGTATGACATTAAATAATAGGCAAACTTGTCTGGTTCAATATTTCAGTGGATGCGGTTACTGCTTAAATGCAGATATGCACTATAAGTCATTTCCTGTTGTTGGGCCTCAGCACTTTGTGAAGGCCTCGTCTGAAAGCTCTGGCTGGACGAGGCCTGATGTCATTGCTGAAGCACGTGGAAGTGTTCTTCACCGTTCCAGAGGAGCACATTTTCCTCGTGTACTTGTGTATAACCAAACATTGACTGCAGCTTTCTCATTGCTGGGACATGTGACCACCAAAGACAATCTTATAATATGTACAATTTGTTCTGTTCATTGTTTCTCAATGCTGTTTTATATTTTATGTTTCATGTTTTCCTGACTATAACCACTAAACTATGTGGCAGTTCATCCTCATCAGTGTTCCCGGGTCGTTTAGCCTGGACAAACAAATATACACATAGTTTCCCTCATCTCTCCTCCGCCACCGTCTCTGAGAAAATGTATTCGTGGATCATGACTTGGTTTGATTGACGAAGAGCTTCTGTCGAGGGCCTAAATAACACAACCGTGGACCCTGTACAATAAAAGTGAAAACATGAATATTTTCTACCTTTTTCAAAGTGACAAACACAAAAGAAATCTGTTTTACAATAAATAAATAAAAATTTGTGGGCAACATCAACCAGTAAGCCACTTGACTTAATCTCTAAAAAGTATTTTGCATAAACAGATTGAAAATGTTGAGTTTCTGTTTCATCAGAGGATGAAACTAAAAAGGGAAACGAAAATTGTTGTATCTGTCAGTCTTTCACCAAGTCCAGCCCCCAAAACAGAAAGAGGAGCTCTAGTTCCCCAGAACATTAGACATCCAGTCCATCGAACCCATCCATACTCAAGTTGTTCTGTCATATAGAAGATATTGTGTAGTCTTATGGGATTTGTATAGAAGTTTTCCATTTTAAATGGACTCTGAGATGTGGTATGGGTCACGTAGTACATGCACATATGCGTTTGTAAAGCTTAATTTTCCAAAGACAGTAAATCATTCACTTACATGAGCATAGGAATATACAGTACCAATCAAGACACCGGTATACTATTTACATCACCTGTCAGTAGACGGCTTATCCAGTATTTAATTAAATCAAACTCCAGCCAAGTTTCCAAAACCACTTCTGTAGCTATTAACAACTGGAACTCTCCACCGGGAGTCTGGCTCAGAAACTAGAGTTACACACCAAACTGAGTTGAGCACACACACTCACATTTGTGGTTGAAATATTTGGAAGGTACACCTTCATTATGTAAGGAATGGAGGTGTGTGCTGGGACACGTTGGCCGCTCAGCTGAAGGTCCACACCTCCATGGCTATCACGTGGAAGTCGTCCACCTCAGACAGGCAGCAGTTGTTGAAGGTGTAGCAGGGACTGCTGCGGCCCAGATACAAGGTCTCATCCAGCCACAGGCCAAAATGGCCACTGCAGAAAGGTGTAGAAATGAGTGTTGTTATAATAGTTTGTGTTATTATCATGTTATTGACATTGCATATTTCAATCAAATAATCAAGAACTTCGAGGCTTTAATGAAAATGGGGTAAAATTAATAACACTTAAAACACTTAAATAAAAGAAAAAGGCCTACATTCTTAACTAAATGGCCAACGTAGCACCCCTGTATGAGTTTACCTGCCCCCGCCGATGGCAAATGAATCCAAGTTTCCCTTAATGAAAAAAGTGTTCTCTCCAGTCCACCTGAAGCACTAGAGAGAGAGAGATGATCCAGGTGAGCTGCAGGGGCCACCATGATCATTAATTATACACAAGGTGTGAGGCTGACCATGCTCTGAACTGACCTTGAAGCGAGGGTGCAGCATGAAGAGGAACGTCTCTCCTGTGCCGTAGAAGGTCTCACTGGGCCTCAGTGGGTGGGAGAGAAAGCTTCCAAACACCTTCAGCAACAAGGGCAAAGAACTCACCATGTTAGAGAAAACAGCAGATGTACAAATGTCCTTTCACTTCATATTCCCCATCCTCTGTGCAATCGTTCTTAGTTCTTCCATGGTTCAGTGTTGCACCAAACCATCACTTGGTCAATTTGTGCGTCTGCTCATGTACCACATGACATAAGACACATTAACCCTCGACCAAAGAGTACACTTGACCCACCATAGAGTCAACATATTGTTCAGCCTATGAGAAGTGGATCCTTCGTGAGGGCATGGTGCGATTCCAGAAGCAAATGGAGGCAGCATTGTTGTTCACCTGATGGAGAGCATCCTTGATGACGATGAGCACAGGGGAGTCGGAGGCTCTCAGCCTCCGGTACAGAGACTTCAGGCTGAAGCCATGACAGGCGGTGCTGTAGGTCAGCTGCCAGGCATGACCAATCGTTCTGGGAGGCAACTCTGTGCATAGCTAGGAGAGAGACAAGACGGGAAAGGTAGAGAACAGCACAACCGATTGACATGGAGGTAGAAGGAAATAGTACGAGTATAGGAACAGAAACACAACACAGGTACGCCTCAGTATGCGCAAATGAAGGACGAGTGAGATAGTGAGCCAGTGAGTGAGCCAGTGAGTGAGTGAGTGGGTTAGTGAGTGAGTGAGTGAGTGAGTGTGTGGGTTAGTGAGTGAGTGAGTGGGTGGGTTAGTGAGTGAGTGAGCCAGTGAGTGAGTGAGTGAGTGAGTGAGTGAGTGGCTGGGTTAGTGAGTGAGTGAGTGAGTGAGTGCGTGAGTGCGTGCGTGCGTGTTTGAAAGCTGCCACTTACCTCTCTGATATGTGTGGCTTCTAAAATGCAGCTCGCTTCCAAAATGTCGGCGAGGCCCTCAGGGTCTCTGTCGATGAGCAGCGCTGGCTTCCCCCCCCCGTTCTCTATGCACAACATCTGCATGCAAACATTAAGTACATCAACAAAACCTTCCGGTCTATTACCACTTTTGGAATTGTGTTCACCGACAACATTTAGCTTCAATGGGTGCACTGAAAGGGCTTAATATGTACATGTGTAACATATACCAGGCTCTACTATAAGTACATGTGTAACATATACCAGGCTCTACTATAAGTACATGTGTAACATATACCAGGCCCTACTATAAGTACATGTGTAACATATACCAGGCTCTACTAGAAGTACATGTGTAACATATACCAGGCTCTACTATAAGTACATGTGTAACATATACCAGGCTCTACTATAAGTACATGTGTAACATATACCAGGCTCTACTATAAGTACATGTGTAACATATACCAGGCTCTACTATAAGTACATGTGTAACATATACCAGGCTCTACTAGAAGTACATGTGAGAGACACAGAGACACAGAGACCCATAGTCCCACAGGCCTAGACAGCCGTCACCTGCCAGACGTAAATGACGACTCACCTCCCAGTCCTCCCCAGAGTGCCGGTCACTCTTGGCCACGTTGTGCTCTTCCTCGTCGTCCTCGATAAGCACAAACTCCTCTTCGTAGACGTCCCCCTCTCGGTCCTCCTCTCCTCCCTCCAGGACGCTCATCTTCGGCCGCCAGCGGCTCAGGTAGGCAGAGAGCTGCTCTGAACTGAGGGGTTAGGAGAGGAGCGGCTCAGAGAGGAGCGGCTCAGAGAGGAGCGGCTCAGAGAGGAGCGGCTCAGAGAGGAGCGGCTCAGAGAGGAGCGGCTCAGAGAGGAGCGGCTCAGAGAGGAGCGGCTCACGGTAAAAGATAAACCAGTCCAATGAGTTTAGCTAATCTGTAGGACACTAATGTGTAAGACACTAATGTGTAGGACACTAATGTGTAGGACACTAATGTGTAGGACACTAATGTGTAGGACACTAATGTGTAGGACACTAATGTGTAGGACACTAATGTGTAGGACACTAATGTGTAGGACACTAATGTGTAGGACACTAATGTGTAGGACACTAATGTGTAGGACACTAATGTGGAGGACACTAATGTGTAGGACACTAATGTGGAGGACACTAATGTGTAGGACACTAATGTGTAGGACACTAATGTGTAGGACACTAATGTGTAGGACACTAATGTGTAGGACACTAAGTGTAGGACACTAAT
>OMKX01112265.1:0-31935 GCA_900302425.1 Brosme brosme | reverse complement strand
TTAGACACGGACACACACACACACACACACACACACACACACACACACACACACACACACACACACACACACACACACACACACACACACACACACAGACACACAGACAGACACAGACACACACACACACACACACACACACACACACACACACACACACACACACACACACACACACACACACACACACAGTTGCAAAGTTGAGTGGGAATTAGTGCCTGGTTAACACAGACCTACGTATATATGATCAACTTTATGTGTGGTATCATGTGTCAACTGACCTGCGGTGTTGACATCGATGGGGATTCTGTAGTCATAGAACACACGCATGGCTGGGTTGTCCTCGATGAGGTAGGGCAGGAGTGCATCTGGATTTGGGCACACCTTGTAAACCTCGGCCCCTATACTGAGGAGAAGGTGGTCCTTTGGGCTGCTGACTGGGCAGCTACCACACACCTAGATGACAGAGCAGGGAGCAGCGCGAACAGGGACAACATTAGAGATGTTCTTACCTGAATACCGTTTCATGATCAGATTTGAGATTTAATTCTGTATCAATGCTTTGTTTTAACCACTAGATTCCACTGTTTCCTGTCTGTATATTATCCTATATTCCAATGTCTAGTCTAGTCAAGTCAAACTGAGTCTACTGTTAAAGGGGTAGTTCGGAATTTTGGACATAGGACCTAATTTCCAAGTGAGCCAGTGTGTTATTTATCATTGGAGACCGTTTTCAACACGTTTCATTCGGTCCTTCTAGTTGCAGAGTTTGCTGGTGCTAGGCTAAGGCAAGTCAACGGTTTGTGCTAGCCTGCCAATAAAAACAGTCTTACCCACTCCACAGTACACCCGAGGCAAATAAATTATAACGCCAGACTTTTGATGTAAATGTCTGTGTTGATAGAATAATGTTAGAAATAAAACTATCCTTGCATCGCAATGATCGCATTACATTTGAGGGACTATAGTTTCTCAGCAGTGGCGGAATTTTACTTTGCTCCGGTTTGTTGTGTCTGTACTCTGCTTCTGTAGCAATGACAGTGGCAGGTAAACAAACTATAATAGAGCCGATAGCCTAGGTAATATCAGTCCGCCAACTACAAACTACAGGGAAGTATAAACTACGCTGCTGCTGAGACACAAGTCCCTCAAAATGCAATAAAATGTTAGTTTTATTTCTTAACATTATTCTATCAACACAGACATTTACATTGATAGTCTGGCGTTATAATTTATTTGCCTCGGGTGTACTGTGGAGTGGGTAAGACTGTTTTTATTGGCAGGCTAGCACAAACCCTTGACTTGCGCTAGCCTAGCACCAGCGAACTCTGCAACTAGAAGGACTGAATGAAACGTGTTAAACGGCCTCCATTGATAAATAACAAACTGGCTAACTTGGAAATTAGGTTCTATGTCCACAATTCCGAACTACCCCTTTAACATCTGCAAGAGGAAAGAGAACAACCAAAACATATCCATGTGGATCTACAGTGCCAAATAAAGCTCCTAGACAATGAATGTTACTTTAGGACTGCTTTTAGCTGACATTTTTTCTAAATTCACTTGACAATTGAGATTCAAATCTAGGATTGCTTGAAAAATAAGAAAATTGTAAAAGGATATATCAGCGATGCTTTTATTATATGGTAAATAGGTCAGTTTGCTTTTACAAAATACAATAAAACCACCTGTAAGCTTTGGGGGAAAGAAATAGCAATCACTAAAATAAAAGCTGGTAGAGCATAAGCAGTACAGGGGACCAACGTTTTACATACAGCATACAGGGTAGCAGACACACAAGACAGGACAAGGAAGTGTTTTTGTGTAGGGGCAAAATCCATCCTGGGATGCTCACCTTTGGCATGCCAGACTTTCTCACAATCTCAGTGAGGGTGGACAACACCTGGTTGTAGGAGGGGCAGTGGTGGGCCTTCATGTTCAGGTAGCTGGCACAGTCGCCTCCTAGCTTTTTCAGACCGGCAAGCTCGTGGGCCGTAAGCTCCTCACCCTGGCTCACGTGACTGGCAAAGCGCCGCAGCATGTGGCGGAAGTTGTAGTTGTCCTTGCAGGCCTTGGTGGGATCGGGAGCCTTGTAGCATCCCGATTTGATTGTAGATCGCAACAGACTCATGCCCATCTTGTTCAGGACGTGGTTCCCTGGTAAACAGTACAAAACACAAAATAACTGCATACCAGAATTAACTAATAGATCTGAGAGCAGTGGTGCCGGAACGAGTTTAAAAGTGGGGGTGCAAAAAAAAAAAAAATCCCCCCCAAAAATCCAACTAATCAGGCGATTTCTCCCTAGGGCTTTTTAATTTTTTAATTTATTATGGTGCGTCTAAATGAGCAATTTTCGCTGTGTTTTGAGACCAAAACAGATTTTGATGCACACAGCATTCAGTTCTGTATTTCTGACTGTATTTTGAATGGATGGAACCTGCTAACTAAACTAGAGACTGTTAACAACATAAGCACACGGTGATATAAACATTTCGTTTCGTACATTCACGCCATGACGTGACAAATATAATATATATATTATTTTTTTTAAATAGTGCTGGTGCGGGTGCACCACCTGCACCACCTGTTCCGGCGTCCCAGCTTTGGGGTCATCTCACCATGTAGTAGGCCATGACGGGCAACAACAACTTGAGTTTTTCAGGGTGAACGTCCAGGTTGCCCTTGACTGCGTTTCGGGACCAGATGGGCCGGCTCTCAAACATCTGTGAAAGGTGTTGGTGGGGAGGAGATAAGGCAGTAGATAGACATGGCACGATCAAGAAAATGACGTTTGGCGAGGGCAACGGCTGCGATCTAACAGATTCACTCTACCGGAACGCAATTTTCTGATGTGAGCTCTGTACGTCAGTTAAAAGTCCCCGGAGCGAGGTGAAAAAGAAAAAGAATAAGACAATTTAGAGACGAAGGAGGAGCACACGAAGAAGAAGAAGAAGGAGAGGAAGAGAAAGAAGAAGAAACAGGAAGAATAACAAGAATACCAACACAACGACATCAGTTGTAGTTTTCCAACAAAGAATTTGACATCCGTCCAGGTGTTTTGTCGTGAGATGAGAACAGCTGGGAGGGAGGTTAGCCAACGATAAGGCTGGAGATAGTCCTGCCAGGATCAGCAGGCACCACGATAGAAGAAGTAAAAATAAAAACGACTGCTGACTGTTGGGTTGTTTTGGCATGGGAGCAAAGAGAACCGGATGGAAATTGGATGAAGCGGTTTGGCTGTGACTCAAATACAGGAGAACTGACAGAAGATAAAAAAAGAAAAACGTTGCAGTATTAATACATATGAAACTTTGTGTGGAAGCCAGTAGGGAGTTTATGAAGTAGCGTTATATAAATAAAACCTTTATAAAAACTAAGAATCCCATCTATATTGCCAATATCTCTGTTAGTCACATGACTGTGTCACTAGGATGGTGCTGCATGCCATGGTTTTGAAACAAGAAAATGGAAATAAACCTTTGATTTGATAGCCTGCATATTGTCATTATAGTAAACATAATTTTTAACAGCTACAATTATATACGTAAGGGCAATTTAACTATTGTGTTGAAGCCTGAAATCCCAAGACCAATTCAGAAATGCATTTTAGTCTGGAACCTCTCAGTTCATTTTTGATTTCCAAGGGGCGTTATCAACGGGTGTAGAACTACAACCAATCAGAGCAACGGAAAATGGGCAGCCATTATTGTCTTGTGCATCTATATTAGTCAAAATTCGGAGTGCATGTATGGGACCAGTATGAACCTTCCAACCCTTTGGAAGGTTGAATAGTTAAAGATCCTGCCAATTCCTACACTGAAAAATACCGCAACTGGATTCCCTGGCAAATGTATTAATCTACCAACACATTCTTCTTACCTCATCTTTATGATTCCTATAGCTACTCTGCATTCGGTCAGTTGTGTTTTTTAGATACACTTTTTTGTAGTTACTCCAATATTGACTGTATGTTCTGATTATTCTCAGTCGCACTCAGTCACTTTGCTAGATTACTAATAATATAAGGGCTAGTTCTGGTCCTTGATTCTGATTGGCTCCAAGCTGTTGACTCCAATACTCACACACACCTGTGATTGCATACATTTTTTTTGTATTAATGCGCCGCCAGTCAAATCGAATCAATCTACGCTAGCCTGTGTTGCTTGGCTACCATTTTGCTGACTTTAGGAACTATATTGCTTGGTGGAAGATTGATAATTTGTTTTTAACAAATGATCGCATTTTATGTTGCTGTGTGTTTATTTTGTGAAATCTTACTAGTTTGTCTATGGTAACCGTTTTAGTAACCGTTTTATAAAAGCAGTAGGCCACTTGAGGCTGTGATCTACAGTGATTTAAGAACAGCTAGGGGGGCTTTAGCCGCTGCCTAACAGCGCCCCCTAGCTGTTCGTAAAATCACTGAAAACCACGACCTCAAGTGGCTTATTGTTTAAATGTAATCATAAATAAAAATATATAAAAAATAAATATGAGAGTATTGGTTTCCTGTTCCGATGCTCGTTGACCCCGGACTCAAGGGGTTTAACGGTAACACAGACCTTTCTGATGGTCTGCTCGGTCCACACGTCAGACTGCTTGATGCAGACTTTCTGCCAGTTGAGCCGGGCCGCCTCCATGCACTCCGAGGGCACGGTGGGGTCCGCGAAGCTCACGAAGATGGCGTTGTGGTGGCGGCGCACGCGGTTCAGACCGATGAAGTTCTCCTTGTTTATGGGTAACAGGCTGTAAAGACCAAGGCCCCGTATAGCTTAGAATCTACATAATGACGCAGACTTCAATAAAAACCAGAAGAAAAGTACAACGAAATTTGATCTCTGCATTAAAATCAGCACTAGTCTCCTTAATGACCATATAGTATAAGTAAACAGAGGAATTACGGTAGACATAAGGATTTGAACCGATTGCCTTTCAACTGGGGTCGCCTTAGCTCAGGAGGTAGAGCGGGAGGTTGCTAGTTCGAACCCCGGCTCCTCCTAGCTGAGTGTCGAGGTGTCCCTGAGCAAGACACCTAACCCTAACTGCTCCTGACGAGCTGGCTGTCGCCCTGCATGGTTGACTCCACAAATCGGTGTGTGAATGTGTATATGAACCGTTGTAAGTCGCTTTGGATAAAAGCGTCTGCTAAATGCCCTAAATGTAACTGAGACTGCAGATGATTATTATGACCACTAGGCTATACTGGACAACGGCTAGTACACATTATTAGTATGCAACAGATGCAGTACTAACTTATGGTTGGTGTCCAGGCAGTACTATAAGTAGATAGTATTAGTTATTATTATACGTATTATTTATTATTGCCGTACTAACTTGTGGTGGATGCATGGGTAGAAGAACCATTATTATTAGTAGATAGTATTAGTTATTACTACTGGCATTAGGTATTATTACTGTACTAACTTGTGGTGGATGTCTGGACGGTAGTTGTAGTCGACGGGGGTGTCCAAGCGGGAGAACATGGGTGGGGGGAGGAAGAAGGGTACGGGCTGCTCAAAGAACTCCTGGTTCTCAAACGTACGCAGGATGACCTTGTCGTACAGGGACGTGTGTTTCCCATCTTCCGAATGCACAGCCAGGCACTGGAAATCCGCCATACCTGAAATGAATTGAAAGATCCGTGAGCGAATTGTCCACCGGTGTAAGGCTGAACGAAAATACAAAAGCAGAAGAAACATATAAATGACTGGAAAATGTATAGAACTTAGATTATTGTGAGAAATTACATTAAACGTACAATATACATTACGAGATTTCAAGCTAGCTCCACCTCCATTTTGAGGAGAAACAAAACCTCACCAAGCCCTCCACCTACTCTCTTCAACCATCGCCCACACTCAAAAAGCGAGGCTCGCTTTTGGAGATATAACATGACATTTCTCAACGTCGATGCAAAAAACCTTGATACCTGTAACCTCAAAGTCGGCGTCAGCATAATCGAATGTGGTTTAGAGCACATTTCATTCAAAACATGTTTGCACATTGTAGCTTTAAGAAGAGTAAACAACATGACAATGTATAGACAAATCGAATGTAGAAAAACCTCAAGAAGAAAAATAAGTGTAAATAAAATGAAAATGAGTCGACAATGTTTGAATGTCGAGAATTAAATGTAGAATTACCTTGGAATTTGTATGTTGTGCCAATGACTCCGAGCACCTCCATGTGTAGTTGGGTGTCCTTGGGGTCCTTCTTGCGAACCCGTCGTCTCACACGGAGCAAGAGGTTGTTGGACGGAAAGCGGTTTCCACACAGAGAGTGGCAGAAGGGGTCCTTGGGCCGGTAGCGGAGCTCCAGCCGCCGGTTGGGGTCCGCGTAGGTCTGACAGAAGTATGATTTATCAGACACCACAAACTACAGCTTTTTTATGTTCATTTCAGCATGGGGTGTGTAAAATACAATGCCCTCACTCACAGCAGGAATACGATTATATGAAACGTTATAGACTCATTGAATCATGGGGAATTTTGAAATCCGAATTAGAATGTGCTTTTTGCCAAGTAGGCGTACGTTTGTACATAGGCCTACTATGATTTGTTCTGACATACTGCAGTAAAACAAAATAGGGGTATGTTACAATACAGTGAGGGGGGTAACCTTTCACTAGAGATCCTTGTAGAAAAATATTTAAGCAATATTCCCCATATTCAGCAATAACTATTTCATTTATTTCGGTGTATATACAAGTCATTAGCTGAAAGATGTGCTGACCTTCGACAGTACTTTTTCGCCTCCAATTGTCTCAAGCATCTTGTCCACATTCGCAATCAGCGCCGGGTACTCAATACACACAAGTTTATTATAGAGAAGTCTGACCGCTGTGGAGCTGCCAGACCCCGGCGACACGTCTTCTGACTCAGTTGATATTTTCATTTCTTTCAAGGTAAACCTCAGTTTATGTTCACTGGAATCTGACATTTCTGAGTATATAGCGGACTATTCTATAACAAAGAGATATGAAATAAGTTAACCCAAAAGCACTTTGTAAATGCAGTGTGCACTGCAGCCAGAAGGTAATGTTTATTCCATTGCTAAATCTGTCCGGGAGGAAACACTTCTTTCTGATGATCGTTCCGTGTGTTCCGAAAGATAGTTAGGCAATTTCTTTTTTTTTTAGGTAATCTGTTTTAACCTAAACGCTTAATAATAATAGAGGATGCATCGATATGTTTTCACATATTCTAAATATCATTGCAAATGTCATGAAATATAAATATAATAAAATGTTGCTATTATTCAAGTTGTTCCGATTTCCACCACAAGGTGTCAGCAGAAAACAAATAATGACATTATCCCGTACAACATCTACACATTTTCCAAGTGAATTTAATTCTGATACCCGGTCAATTATTTGTATTTTGTTCATTCTTTTTTAAATATTCAACGTGTCATGCCATGTAGTTATTGTAACTCACGGGACATCCAGCTCTTGCTCATATACAACTGACACAGATACTGTCAGCCAATTAGTCAGTCAAAATGATTTAACGCTGACTTCAGGCTTCAATTTCTTACAGCGGAGGAAACCATGGGAGATCGTGACGTGTAGGTCTACTGTTTCTCAGTTTTCATTCATTGTGATCTGACTGTTGAGTTTAAATAAATGCTGGAGGTGTGTACTTTGTTTAACAACGATTACTATGTTGATTTTGTTTGCTTTTGTACCTGCTTGACATATTGATACAAGAAGTCAGGGCATGCCTAGATTTCGAAGACACCATGCACTGACCCCTTTTCGAAAGACTCCTGTGATGGTTGGTAAACTTAAAAGAGAGGCTTACGAGATACAAATGACATATATCGTCAGATCATGAAATAATAGGCAAATTACGTAGAATAAACCAAAAGCCCATATAATGACAACCTCTTGTTTTACAAGTAGAAACCTGGCAATCATATTTCTTTCTATACGAAATCAACAAATAAAATAAAATGAAATAAATAACATTTTCAATCGTTCTTAAAAAAAATGTTTAATGGTATGACAACGCAACGAGTAAGCAGTGGCCTAAACTCGCAGAGGATGAGAGACAATTGCTGGGTGCTGCTATCTGCTCTGGGTCCTCCCTATTGCCCGGCTGGCGTGGTCCAACCGTCAGCCATGTGTGGGCGCCACGATAAGCATATCGTCCGCCCTCCTCTGCCGGGCTTTCGCGATGGAACTCCAGCTGCCACCCCCAGATTTCACCCATTCTCTCGTATTTAGACATCTGTCTCCAAAATCATCTGCTTTCCGCGTTTGGCGCTGATAGCCTACCACCACATCACTAACTTTGCCCTGGTTGTATACCATTTTTTAATCGGCTTGCATTTCACCGGTTCCGGTTCCGCAGCTGATGGTTAGAGCGTGTTGGATTGACAGGTCCATATTTGGATGGGCGAGAAGCTGGGCTGTCGTCGCACGTGAGGATAGAACGGAAGTGCGGTCGAACAGTATCGCTCTGCAGACTCTTCTGAACTACATCACTTCCTGCAGGGTCCTGTTGTTTTAAAGGGAAATCTAAAAACAAAACAAAAGTCCTGCCTATTTCATCCGCAAACTGTCATGGAGTGTTAACATGTTGTACACAATACATGCTAATACCATATAGGCCTACAGATAGGCTAAATATAAGTGTTTTCTATCTTGATGTAGGCTTACACCCCCAATTTCTGCTCTCTTTCCACTGACAATGACTGACTATTACGCTTGTCTTCCATTTCTTTGTGCATTTGCGATTCGTCTATTTAGCCAAATAAGAATATATATCCCATATATAACTATCATCCCATTCAAATGACAGTTTAGCCAACCAACTCATGACCTGACTGTCCGCCTTAAGGGAAACACTTTATTCAACCGCTACATGCCTACAATTAAATGTGTAGTATTTTATATTATTTATGTTTCTCTTCTTTTTTCTTAAGTCTATATTAGGCACTAATGTGTAGGCCTAACGCTCTCCCCAGTTTACTTTTTAATGTGACTGACAGAACGGGATTCTACCAGTATGTGACCCATAATGCCTTGCCGCAGGGCCAGAGTACACTGACTCAAACCCTGGAGGGCTTCAAACAAAGAACGGGCCAACAGCGCTTTGCATAGAACTCGTTTGCAAAACAAATGAACTTCTCAGCACACGTTCACTGTCTGTGTTGTGCGGGTGTGTGCGTGAGTATGCGTGTAGGCCTATACATGTGTATGTGTGTGCGTTCGTTTGTGCGCGCGCAAGTGTGTGTTGACAGATGTTTCATGATTTTAGAAAGTGATGATTTCGTGATCCATTTAAATGAATTCATGCAGAGATTGGACCGATATAAAATATTCTTTCTGGATGACTAGAATGCCTCAAATGTTCACGTTTCCCATTAATTTCAACGTGACACGTTTCCTTCATGTGATATGAAAAATGCACATAGCCTATAATATAAAAAAAAGAAACGTATGCATAACGTATAAAAGTAAATATTCACGACACGGTAACAATTCCAAGCAGCTCAATCTTTTCTTTTGAATTACAACGGCTAAAAATCTGTTTAAGCCCGCATATCAATTTCACCGTATCCAGTGTAGATCTGAGGTGTACCAGGACCCACGTCCTGTTTGTGTAGTTCCGCCCCTCCTCCAATGCTGTGCAGGATTGTGATTTGCCTTCACACCAGGATGCTGCGGGCCTAACTGTCTCCGTGCACATTTACAACGGACCGAGTTGCCCGGGTAATGGGTTACCAACAGTAAATTTGCATATGGCCCTCAGATTTGTTTACCAACCGAACCTAACAGAATGCCACATGTTGCTAACACGTTCAGTGATTTTTGCTTTTGTAAAAAAAAAAACACAGTTATCACTAAACCCTACCTGACCAGCCATGCATAAACTATTAGGATTTAACTCCCTTTTATCTTTTTTTTTACTCTGGCGCCACTGCAACAGCCCCTATCCATAAGAACATGAAACAGTTTAAAACACACTCACACACACATATACAATCCTGTTGTTAGCCTCACACGTCAGATTTAACTAAAGTGGTGTGATTTGCCCAGGGCAGATTAATGGACTAACTGGTCTGGTGTTTGGAGAAGGTGGGAGAGCATTCGTGTCAGGAGCTTCATCTTGTTTGCTAAAGTAAATCCAACAGTGGTGTGTCTTGTCTGGGTGTGGCGTTGATGGCGGTTTGTCTCAAGATGGAAATCCCTTTTCCACAACCCCTCTATGAATATCCTTATCCGCTGTATCCCGTTCGAGAGGGAACTCATGCACACACAGATAACCTGATACTCACCATGCACATTTCACTGTCTGAGATTATTATATCAGTTTAATTTGGTTTTAAACGGCACCATGATTAAGTCATTTAATTTGCCTCATACCAAAACACTGAAGTAGGCCCTATGTTTCTTAAAACTATTATATGCCTATTATTGCTGATTTAACAGTCCTCTGGTAAGGCTAATCCTTAGTTTGAAGTGACTTTTAGAACAGAGAAGCCGCTTCGTCTGGTAAGTATTTGCATGCAGTGCCAGGGGTGGATTTGAATGCAGTATTACTAGGTCTACAGTTCACTCTGGTACTTCAATAGATTTAGTCCCTAGGCTTGTCAGTTATACAACAACATCATGCACGACAAGAAGGCTGCAAACAGGAACACACACAAGAACAAGAGGAGATACATGAAAACCTATTCCTTTGCATATGCTAAAGCACATGCACATGTGTGCCATTTCGTCAGGGTGGTTGTTCTTGTTTTCAGATACTTTCAAATATGGTTTATTTGTGTGATCATGGTGGATTCAATCAAACGGCAACAAAGATTTATTTTCTTATGTCATCACACACTTTATTAAGTGGGTTTTTCTGAAACGCGCATATATATTTACACTTCAACAGTAATGTCACATGGGTAAAATGCCATAATGTACTGGATGTTTTAAATAATAATAATATTAACAATAACAATAATAATATAAATTGTATTTGTAACTTTACATCAAATAACTCAAAGTGCTAAAGAGAGACACATTTGAATAAAAAATCTTAAATATCTTCAAAAATGTAAACAAACCTCTTCATTTCGTGGACAATTCATTAATTGCTGATATTTGACTACAGCGCCTATATAGCTACATTTTGAGATTCAGGGACAAGAATTACACGAATAACATAAATTACATTATCTTCCTTGCCTGCTTGAAAATACAATATATCTGCTACATAGCAGATGCATATATTTTTTTCTTTTTTTCTTATAATGTTTTTTAATCAAAAATATATCATCAAGACAGCAATCTCTCTGTGACCCAATATGCATATCAGGCGACCTTTAGTGGGCCCCGACCCACAGGTTGGGAAACCCCACATTTCCATTTCAGGTCTTTGTCTTTTGAAACCCTTCGTCCACTGTCATGGAACCTGTGAGATCTCCTCTTCCGAAGTACTCCGGGGTCCTTACTTCAGACTGTGTTGGCTCTCTTGATGGCGACGGAGGTCCACCTTTCGCTGGAAGCCCTTGCTGCAGATCTCACAGCCAAACGGTTTGAAGCCTGTGTGTTTCCGGCTGTGGGTGATTAGGTTGGAGCTCTGGCTGAAGGCCTTGCCGCAAACCTGGCACTTATGGGGCTTCTCACCTGACAGGGAAAAAGGAAAACAACAGTTTACTTCTTACTAGTACCTTGGCAGACACTTTCATCCAAGGCAACTTGGTTCACATACATGTCATTCATGAGCAGGTATAGAGGGGGTTAGGGCATCTTGCTCAAGGATGCCTACAGGACATCTGTGTACAATGGGATTCGAACCCAGAACCTTTCAATCAATTGGAGTGGAACACCCTAACCCACAAGACTATCCTGTGCTTCGTTGTTTTAATGTAATCTTGTCTTGGATTTTAGTAGGTTGTCATAAACGCGTTGTGTCACACCGAACATTCAACGAATGTCTTTATGGTGTCTTTATGGTGACTCTAACATAAAGATAAAGCTACATAAAGATAACACAACATAGCCCTGCTACTGAGGAATAAAGAATCGTGCCATTGTTCAGATTTGTCAAACATTCGTCGACCAGACGGACGACTGCGTTCACTTCCTTATAATCAACCCATATGCAAATCCAGGGCAAATTTGTTTAATTTTATTTTTTCTGATTTATCTACAGTCATTTTACTCTTGGAAGCAGATATCACTTGAAGCCAGGCTAAAGAACGCAGAGGAATAGATGCTCCACAGGTATAATTCAACTTCTTTCTAATCTCGAGACATTTGAATAATTGCCAGCTGATATGCCTAACGGACACGTTGGCCATGTTTGAGTGGAAAGACAAGAGAAGATCATTGGAAGAGCAGACCAAAAGGGAATGGTTTTATGTAGTACTGCTATTATAATTGAGTCATCGTTTTCATCATTATTTAGATTGTAGCGGCCGAAGCGCTCAAAACAGAATAAGCTGAGGCGTACCTCTATTTTTGGTCTAGAAAATATATAACAATTAACTAATACAGCACATGTTCATATTTAACATCATCATTAAAATTTAGTATAACAAAGTGAAATCGAAGTCTTTCCAAGCCCCCCATGGAGCCTGCTCCGGCTCGACCCCTAACGTACGCGTACCCCCGGCCCCTGGTCATCCCTGGCGACCTGAGACTCACCGGTGTGTATGTACGTGTGCTTCTTCATGTCGGACTTCTGGTGGAACCGCTTGCCGCAGTACTGGCAGGGGTAGGGCCGTGTGTCGGAGTGGATGAGCAGGTGGGTAGACAGCGTGGACGACCGCTTGAATGTCTTGCCGCACATTTTGCACTCAAAGCTCTTCTCCTGAAATCGCGGAGAAAAACAACCCTTATTAAATACGTTTTTTTATGAAAATTGTTTTAATGGAGGAGAAGCAATAAAAATCTCTGAAAATGTTGACCATTGACTTCTCATTTGGTCCTAACAGGACCAATGATGTCAACAGTCCAACTTTAATTTGTTTTTTTGGGATCAAAACAGAGTCGATTTTTTCTACAACAGCACTCTCTGAGTGGCACGGTGCTCCTTTAAAACAACCATATAGTAGTCCATAGTAAAGCAGGTTTGTTTGTGTGTGTGTGTGTGTGTGTGTTTTGGTGTGGGAGGGGGGTTATTATGGGATGCCTGTACCTGGGAGTGGACGTTCATGTGCTGCTCCAGGCTGACGGCGTGGCCGAAGGTCTTGCGGCAGATGTTGCAGCCGAAGGGTCGCGTGCCGCTGTGGGAGCGCCGCACGTGGACCTCCAGCCCGTGGGGCGTCGAGAACACCTGCAACACAAACAGGAAGTCAGCCCATGGAATCCTGGGAAACGGTGTTTTCCACTGCGGCAAACCCAAGAACCTTGGCGGACAATGTGTTTGATAGGAGCTTGAGCTATCGTATGTGTTGTGTTTGGTTATTTGTTTTTACCAATAGCACGATTCAAATATTAGAGCCACATCCTTAGACGTGTGGACCGTGTAGTTACACAGTAGGACCACACAACACTTTAATATGAGGCTGAAATTCATTTACATGTAGTCATTTAGCAGCGGCTGGTATCCAAAGTGACTCCCATTATGTAACACATCCTGCCTTATGGTTTAGGTTTAGAGTCTATATGTTAGGTTGAGGTAAGGTTAGCGACGGATTGAATTACGGTTCGGGTTAGGTTTGAGGGACTGCTCCTTTAAGCTCCTTAATGCGTCTGCATCTGAAGCCGTTTTGGATAACATAGCGTCTGCTACCGAATGACTCAATGACTAAATAGTTCAACGGTGGAAGACTACAGGAAGTGGTTCCCCCTACCTTCTCGCAGGTGATGCAGTGGTAGGTCATGGAGGTGGGGGAGTACTGGGGGCTGTAGTCCAGCGGCTGCTGGGGCGTGGGGCTGCGACTGAGGCGGTCGCCGTACACACTGCCCGCGTGCTGCAGGACCGTGGGGCTGAAGCTCATCTGCCGCAAGTCGTAGGAGCAAGGCAGCGTGTCCCACGCCATCGACGTCTTGTAGTACGGAGGGAACTCGGGCATGTGCGGTTCTAGCATGGGAAAATGAGTCCAATGTTAATTCATGAGTTAACCAAATATATAGTGAAATACATTTATTTTGTTTAAAAAAAAAAGAAAATAAAAAAAGGAAAGCAAAATATTTAGGCCTGATAATATAATTTTCTTATTCTGCACTGGCATATATATTATTTGGCCTTTACTTTAATTTCTCTCTAAATGATTGTCTTTTATTGCCTTTCAATGATTCCTTTCAAATGGATTTTGCACTCTGAAAGGCTTTTTTGTGTTTGGATATAATACAAAATATATACAATTATATAGCAATATGAACATATGAATTAATTGATTAATAGTAAATCAATGAATTATGAATGGATTAGGGTGTAAAGGAAATAGATGACGGGTTAAGAGTAACTACAGCGACCGACTTACCGGCCAGGTAAAACGGGGGCGTTTGGGTGACGGAGTGTCTGGTGGGCTCCGGGTGGACAGGTGCGCAGGACAGCTCCTCTGCGTCATTCTGGTCGCTAGGACTCTGCTTTAGGTGAAACACTGGGGAATGTCTGGAGGAAGAGTCCGGACTGGACTGGACTGTTTCCGACAGGTCGCCTGTTTGTTTAAAACGAAATAAAGAACTTGACTCATTAAAATGAAAGAAATATTGTGTTTTTGTATTACTGGAGCAGAGGGATTTAATTGTATTGTGCTTATGGGCTATAAACACTTTCCATACAGAACGGGGTTTAGATCAACAGGCAATTCTAACATTTAGCATTTTTGTTTTGTCCTTTAGTCCTAAAGATGTCTTCTTTAGGCCTTGCGTAAAAATACAATTAGATCATCAAGTCGTCTTCATTTTAATATACATTTGAACCATTGCGTTATTCGCAACATATTAATGTGTTTTTCCTTACCGGTTTGCAAGGGGGGCCGAGGTTCGTCGTATGATCTGTGCATATTATAAGACGCGGACTTTTTCTTTTTCACCAAAAACGACCGTGGCATGTTGAGTCTGAAAATCGGATTGAGAACTTCTATTAACACCAAAAATATCCTTTATAGCAGAATGTAATACAATGAGTATGTAATCCTGCTATACACGTTATAATCGTTAAATGCATATGGTAAATTGGCATTCCCATTATTCGTATCATGAAGTTAACCAAAAAGCGTTATTAAAGTAAAATAACAGTAGGATTATCATAAAGTTAATAAAAAATATATATATACATATATATTTATGTAGCCTATATATATATACATAAATATATGTATATATTTATGTGATATATATATAAATATGTTAAACATGTTATCAATGTTCAGCGGTTATCTATTCGTTCATAAACAGCATGAAACTTGAAACAAAGTGTATCATAAGTTGCGCTGTGAAGAAGCTGTGAAGAGTTTATTTGCTTACCTTTTTTATCAAATGAAAGCAAACTATTATCGAGGGAATGTTGTCCAAAAAAAATTAGGAGCGTAAGAAGCGTGTTGTTAAATCCAATCCCAGAATTCAAAAACCAAACCACAGTAAACCATCGCACATAACCCCTCTTCTCCCCTCCCTGATTTTCAATCAGATAATTTGCACTGGAATCTGACTGTGGTTTCAACCAATGAGAGGGCCAACAAGCCAGGCCACATTTGCGTAAAACAACAGAGTAGTCCCTGGAAGTCGTAGGCCTTACCTGCAGAAAAGATACACCTCTCGGTTAAAATATAATGTAAAATATATACATTTAGAGTTATGGCCTAAAAACTATTATTTACTGAATCAGGCCTAAACTTTGAATCATGCCAGGCCTTTGCCTATTTAGGTCCTCATTAAATTGAAAATAAAAAATAAAATATATATGGGCTAAATCAAAAATATAAACAACAAACCATGTTTGGTTTTCATGATTTATAGTGGGCAATGCCCTTTTGCAACAAATGCTGTGCGCGTGAGATTGCGTGCTGCGGTGGTAGATTTAGACATGGTTACAGGTTTAGCTGAGGCACCTCCATAGACACACACACACACACACACACACACCAACCTAGGGGATTAACCATGTTGATTCACACCTATTTGCTTGTTTTTTCTACTTGGACTGATACTCATTTCGCAGGCGGCGTACTACTCGGCCTATCCACAAAAAATTGGATCCATGTAGTTTTAACATCCAAACACCTTGCGTAGCTGTCACCTGTCAATTCATAATGATTTGATCATGTGGCGTCTATGACTGTTTTTAATAGCGGTTGATGGTTGCTCTACACTACAGGGAATGAAGTGCGGGTACCGGGTTTGTCATACAACTATTAAATTGGTTAATCCAAAGACACACAGGCCTAGAGGGGGAAAACAAAGTAAAATACCAGTAGGTGGCCATATATTTAAAGGAAACAATAATGTCGTTGAGATAAATTAAACATAACTCTACATGTGAAATCAACTAGGGCAATCTATGCTTGGCTATGACATTATCAAATAAATGCTAAACGTTATATTTATTATTAGAAATACCAAAAAATTGTGCCACCCATGAGTGGCCTGAGTTTCAGAGATGATCGTTCCTGCGCTGTGACCAAGTTTATTTTTTATTAGCGATGGGGACACCTAGTGGTCATTTTACTGAATCACATCCTGCTGCGGCTGAAGGTCAGTGGACATCAGCTGACTTGATTCGGCGCCCGAAGATCGTCTGTAACCTGCAGCATCTAAAAGATTTAGAACCAGGATTACATAGGCAAAATCATCTAACAGGCCTACACATCGTCGCATAACAACCATATTTAAATTGATAATATTTAAAATAAATAAATTGCAACTTTTGTAAATTCAATGTGGCATGAAGTCTATTTGTCGTGTTGTAAATAATGCAAATAATGTAGTCCTATTCTAAAATATGAGGATTCTGATATTGTCATTGTAATTTAAAGAAACGTAAGCTATATAGCCTGTACTTAAAGCTATAGACGTTTTTGGCGTCAGTACTTTACTCCATGCAGTCAAAAACAACAGCTAAACAAATGATGTTGTTCATGATTAACACAACAACTATGTAGGCTATAACATCAGCATATCAGACAATCAGTTAGCTGGCTAACTCATTCTCTGGGGGCGAAATAATCACTGTTGCAACTAGTTTTTATTGGCTTGATGTTTACACAGTATGTCACAGTCGTGTTGTTAGACTGTTAGACTGTTACTGTCTATTAATAAAACTGTGTTTATATTCTTAATAATGGTCCTACAGTATCTGTGTTCATTAGATTAGATGAGGAAGATATAATGGTTTGGGTGTCCTGGGCACTGCATTAGCGACCCCTACTGGCAACCCCAACATATGCATACTGGGCCTCAGTAATTAAAAGGTTGAGGAACCCAGAGGTCCCAATTCAACTTCAATTTCCTACTCATAACCCATTCCATGGACTTGCCTCCAGACAGTGAACGCCAAACATTACCGCCTTGGGTATTGCCTACTTACCTGGAGAATGTCGACAGGTTGACGGTTGTGTGTGGGCAACTGGTTGAAGATATTAAATGATCAATGACCGAAGTGACCATTAGTAAACACAGCGTCACTTTGTGGTGAATGGATAGCACTGCAGCTGTGTGACGGACTCGAACTATTTTCCTAAAAAAATATTTGAGCTCACTCAAGCAAAAACAGTTAAAGGAAAGGGTTTAACAACAAAGGAAAGGTGTTACCCTCAAGAGTCTTTAAGTCGGCTCATGCGTGTTTAGATTGCATGATGGTAACTGTCTACATGCAGGAGGCGGCACAGGTAGGCCTACAGTTTCCCAAAACACAGGACATGATGACATCGTCTGTGCTCAGGACCACAAAAAGAAGGTTCTCGCGGCCCTGAATAAGCTGCGTAAAATGAGCATCAGAAGCCATCCGCCGAAAGACGCAGAGATGAAAGGTAGACGTGAGATTGTGTATTCATTTGATTAATAAAGACTTATTTGCTTTATTAATGTTTGACACATTTGTATTATAATTCCACTCTGTTTGACCTTATACAGAGCCCAATGGGGAGGAAAATGGATCAATGGACCTTTCCAGGGGTAAGTAAACGTTAATGCCTTAGGTTTGTTGTTATCAGTTGCTGAATTTGCAATGTTTTAGATGTGAACTAAAGTCGAACCATATAGTGCATGTTGTAATAACCCACAAAGAGCTATTAACGTTGCATTTCAAAAACATTGATTTGTTAAGCAGCATACTGACATCTGAACATTTTAAATGTATTTGGCTAGTATGAGTTCTAAATCCGTTTAGTTAGTTATATTTTTATTTATTAACAAAGTCAACATGTGTATGTAGTCGGATAGTCATGATTTAGGAAAAATAGTTGGTAATTTAATTGGTAACAACAATTATAGGCCTGTTTCAATTTTAGCACTATTTTCAATTGGCAAATGTGAAGTTGACCTCATATAAGGACATAGATCGCAGCATGTGTCTCTGATCATAGAAGCATTATATCTGAGCGTTCTGTGTTAATTGGCAGGGTACTTAGAGTAAAGTTCTTATCGCTGATATTCATGCAACCACTCAGATTAAGTGTGCTTTCAGCTAATTTGTGGATCCAGCCCACAGCAAAGTCACTCAGCTAAGAAGTTTCGGGGTCTGTTTACATCTGACTTTATTTTGGTGTAATGATGTTCCTCTGATGAGGGTGCCAGTATTTAGACCCGTGTGTTTTCATGTCCATTTTCTGGCAGTCGGAGACCCCGATCGCAATAACAAGTGTCATGGTTTTAGTGACACCACTGTTTTGGTGACACCACTGTTTAGTGAAATGTGTTATTTATTCCAACAACTTGGAATTCATTATTTCAGAACAATAATTATAATGAGCATACATTGATTGGTTTCGTGTTTAGCTAAAACACATATAACAACACATTTTTTAAACATATAAACGCATATCAAAAGAAAAAAACCTTTGGAAACAGTTGAAAGAAAAACAGGGCCAAGAAGAAAAGGCCATTTTAAAACCCGAAGTTTTAAAATGTGGTGTTAAATGGGAAGTGTTAAATCATGTATTAATCTTGGCAAATGTTATAATTGGATGAAGCACGCGTTTCACTTGTTCAAGTGACCGATCTTCTGTTGAATACACAGATTACATTGGTGGCCATGTAAACGCAATAATCAGTTATGTTAATCACTTACTGAGAAAATGTTTAATATAACTGGGCTACGCTGTGCATGTAAACATTTTGAGCAAGTAAGGAGACGGTTTTGGTTGAGCTATCTCATCTTGCTTTTCTGTTCTGTTTCCAGATCCTGCAGTTGATGTTGGTGAAATCCTCCAAAATATCATTGGGAACCAAGGTGTCTCCAACACACAGAAGATGAAACACCTGCACAACTTCGTCAAGGTTTGGAATGAAAACAACATGATTTCACCAGGCCATATTGCTAATGATCCTTTGTCCTTGGATCAGGGATATCATCTTGAATGGGGATCCTTCTATCTTAGCTTCTCTGCAGAGTCGGCCATCACGAGGATGAGCTGGGGTTAAAACACCAGGAGCTCGTCATTTGGTGAGTATTTGGACATTTCTAAATGTTGATGATGACATTTTCGTATTTTTTTTGTTTCATTTTCTACAATTAAAGGTAAATTATTTTCCATCTTTCTCCACCTCTATGAACATTTTTCTTCAGTTTCGTCCAATACATCCAATACATTTGTCCAATCGTCAGTTTCATTCGTCCAATACATCCAATACTTCCAAACCTTGACATTTGTGTACATATTTGCATTGCAATTGGCCCTGTGCCAGTGTGCGGCTGTCCCTGCTGTGTGCCTCCATGGAGGTGCGTGCGGCGGGGCTGCGAGCCCTGCGCTACCTGATCACAGACAGCAGCATCCTGGACAAGGTCCTGGCATTGAACGTGGACTACCTGATTGCCAGGTGACATATACCACCAGCCCTGCTTAGTCTTATGCTATTCCCTAATATTGAGTCATTAAGCGAAAGTTAGAGTGAGTTCAATTGATTTATGTATTTGGAGCTGGGGAATCTAGCTCAAGCACTGGGGGTCAAACACCTTTAACACTAGACCAGGGATATTCAATTGGTGGCCTGAGTGTCAAACCTGGCCCCTGGGAGGATTTCTGGTTGCCCCTGGAATGCATTGAATATTCAAAGGTAATGTTTTAAAATAATATAAATAATGAATATTTTAAATATTATTTGTAATAAAAGTAAATATATTTAGGCTTTTACGCTATCACAATTAAATGAGTCAAGTCCCTTGATAATTCATGCTAATATTATTTCTCCTTCAGTAATTCTATAAAAGTAATCGGACTGATCAGTGTGTAATTATCGTGACATTCGGAAGTCTGTCAATCATCTAATCTCGTCGCATCAATGACTATTAGCGTAACGTTATGCTACTGAGCCAAAATGATTGGGTAAAACAGACAAGTCACTACAAGTCATTTTACAATTGTAATCCCTCTCCTAATCTAATTGAAATCACTGCACTAGACTGTCCTGTCCACCCGATATGATCATATGAAAAGTTGTTCAAAAACGTTTGTCAGTTTTTACATCACATTAGGGTGGTCCTCATCAAGGTGTTTCTACACTTAATCCTTTATATTATCCCATAATGATATTGATTTTGTTTTTCTGCTTGTACTTGCAGGTGTATAGACATTCAGGACAGTAACAAGACTGAGAAAACACAGGCTCTCAGGCTAGTTCGAAAGGTATAATTTCACTCAAATTATGCAAGTTTCACTCATGTTTAAGTTTCGAGTTTTGAGTCCATATATTATTTTTCATGACGTCCTTACTGTAACAATTAACGATGTGATTGTTGTTAAAGTGATTGTTGCTCTGGTAGTGTTATAGTGTTATATAACTAACACTGCATTATGGTAGTGTCATGTGTGGGCTCCGTGTCTCCGCACAGATGATGGCGGTTAATGCTTCGGTCTTCCCCTCCTCCATCACTAACTCCCTGATGGCCCTGGGGAGCGAGGGGTCCCAGGAGGGGGATGACATGGTCCGGCCTTGCATAGCCATCATTTGTGAACTATGTGAGTGAACGCCAACGCGACTTGCACGTGACTTGCAACGACTACCTGCTCCATAATCACCTTTCTCCGGTGTACCTCAACTGTCTATTATGTTAATATATTGCTGACATATATTTCTCGCATCGACATTGCTTACTACTCATATTGTGTTTATACATGTATTTTCCGTATTTCATTTTTTTGGCGTTCTTTTACTATTATTAACATTCTTGTACCCTTTTTAAATTCCTATTACTGTTTCTGTGTTCTTTCACCCACACTTCCCATCTAGGATTAATAAAGTACATTTTATCTTATTCACTATAAGATACAAATCAAATGCACCAGATCTTATGGGATCTTTTACAGCTTTAATGAACCCGGCAGTGGTGGCCCAGAGTAGCGGTCTGAGCGCCATCTTGAAGAACGTGATTGGCTGTCGGCTGAACAGCATGAACGAATCGCTGATCGCCACCGTCCTCCACCTCTTCAACCACCCCGACACGCGGCAGTATGTCCGCTCCGATGTAGAGCTGGAGGTACCGGCTAACCCAGAGACACACAGGGAAAACTCCATAAGACGAGAGATTCACCTTAATTTATTTATTCACAAAACCCTACGCAAGGAGGTCACTTTTGTTACGGTCTTAGAGCCCATTCATGAAACAGAATGAGTCTCCATCTCCCTAAGAAGTTATTGCAGAGTTTTGTTTAAAACATTTTTGTTTTTAATTGTATCATCCATTAACACCTTTGTAAATGAGGACAGTTTTCTTTTAATGCTGAATGCTTTTTTAGTTTTTTTTGTCAGTTGCAAGGTTCACATTTTTCTGTTGCTCCCAGCAAATCCTGGTCCCATACACGGACTTCCACTACCGACTGACCCCTGACATAGGCGAGGAGCACCTGAAGTCAGTTCTGTGTTTAAAAATCACAATTTTAATCATTAATCAGCCCTCCTCGTGTTGATATTGTTGTCATGGCTAATTCTTTGGTTGATTTGATTTTTGGTGTTCAGAGAGAACAGAGATGCTCGTTTCCTGGCCAGTAAGATGTCAATCATTGCTGCGTTTCGCTCTTGGTCAGGTAAAAAATATTTTTTTATTATTTATTTTGGATTCAATCATATGCTGTTTATTGGAAACGCTGTCAGACTTCAACAGTCTGCATTAATTGTGTTCAACCATAATTGTAAATAAACAGTTTTGAGGATTGTAGGGCATTAACTCAAGATTGCCACGGACTCCAATAGTTTGTAAACTTCTTTCTAAAGAACTACTGGAATGACCTGATGACTTGGAATAGACTGTTTGAGTTTGTTTCTCTCATTGCGTGTTAGTATGACCACACACGACCTTGCTGCCCCTGCAGGCATTGTTAACCTGTGTAAGTCAGGCAACTCTGGGATCCAGTCTCTCATTGACCTGCTGTGTATACCAAACACCGAGGTGAGGGTAAGTGTTCAGATCAACAGTTACAGTAACCTGCATTTATAGCTGGCTGAAGGGCATGCTGTGTAACCTTGCACTGAATAAAAGCTCCGTAAGAGATAGACATGTTTTTCTTGTTTTTGGAGCAAGTTTTAATTTGACGTGGAAGCATTCGTGTTTCGGTGTTAAACATTTGCAAAGTTATGTCGGCCATCCGATGTCACCAACCAAACCCATACATTGTTGAATAGCTACATAATGTAACTGCAATTAGTCTAAGGCAGTACAAAAAAAAAAAGACTGATAATATGCTAACATAAATATTCGAATTTAGCCAATTAGGAAATTAGCCAATAATTAACATTTTGATTTCATGGGGATTTTACACTCTGTCTCCTCATGGTTTGACAGAGAGCCTTGTTGGATGTGATATACGAAGTCTTCCTTCTTGACGTACCTGTGGAGACAACAGACTTTACCGAAGCACTGATCAGCGTCGGTGGGTAGGCTATAGACAATTAGCTTTCACCACATGTTGTTGATTCTTTAGACATAACATCAGGCAGAATATCAAGCTTCGGGGAGTTGTTATTTACACAGGTGCTTTTAATGTGAAATATCCTGTAGACCCTGGTAGACATCAGGAAGGCTGGAGGCTAACTGAGGGTTTCATTGTCTCTGAGGCTCTGGTTATTCTTCCACAGCGTTCCCGATCAAGGTATTAAACGTGTTCATATTCTCCTTCTGGTGTTTTTTTTAAAAGCCTGTCTTAAGTTTGCATTTGATGATTTCAGGTATGACGAGATTAGAATTAATTTAATACATTTCTAATGTGTATATTTTCTTTCGCAGACCAAACCTCATAGACAACTACCTGGCTTTCCTGCTGTCTGCCTTCATCCACAGCAGACTTCTTGAGGTGAATGAGGACTACAGTAATTCTTCAGTACTGTCTTAAAACGTATTTATTTCGTCTCTAACTGTCCTGTATCGCTCCTCTCCAGGGTCTGGTTGAGTTGATCACCAGCAGTGATGACTTCATATCAATACAAGCAACAGTCCTACTGGGACAACTGCTCAATATGGTAGTCTCTCTCGCCCTCTCTTATCTATCTTCTTTCTATCTGTCTATCTATCTGTCCGTACATCTACTGACACGTCCGTCTGTCTGTCTGTCTGTCTGTCTGTCTGTCTGTCTGTCTGTCTGTCTGTCTGTCTGTCTGTCTGTCTGTCTGTCTGTCAGTCATGCAATCCTTTTTGTAAATGTAGGATTGTAAAACAAACAACAAATGATCCTGAAAGGAAATAACACATAACCATGCCATTTCCTGTCGTGTCTCTCTGTCTGTCTCTGTATGTCTGTCATATGCCTGTATGTCTGTCTATGTCTTCCTGTCTGTCTGTCTGTCTGTTTCCAGGCCAACAGCATCCTCCCCCACTGCCACAGCCACCACCTCCACTGCCTGCCCCGCCTCATGAACATGGCCGCCTGCTCCACCGTCCCACGGGCACACAGACAGTGAGTGGAAGCCCGGTCACACCCAGTCTGAACGGTCACAGCTGTCACCCGTGTATGCAGAATACAAGTTAGTTGTTGACCGTGCGGCTATGACTCATCAGACATGATGTGGAAGACCAAGGAAAAATAAACAGTTCATCCTGACTCCCGTGAATTTATTTCAGGTTCATCACAATAAATAGATAAATGGATTATATTCTACGGAACATTATCCATACCGAAAATAGTGTAAAGGTATTACGCTGCACTTGGACTTGTTGTAACAGACATGGCCATTTAGTATCCAAGGCATTGGTTTCCAAACTATTTTTGCCCTGTGACACCAGTTTATAATTCCTGCGACCCCAACACTGATCTTAAGACTCTGGCATCTGCAGAGTAGCTCAACATCACCAAATACGTCCACCAAGGGGTCTGGTAACAGCTTAAGCTTGGCTTTCCAGACAGGCTAGGGCGGCAGTGACCCACCTGAAGCTCTTCCACGAGAGGACGAAGCAGGGACCCTCCCCTCACAGCCTCTTCCTGGACCATGTCCTCCGCAAGGTGGCCGGAGCAGCGGCTCCCCCCCACGGGTCTCTGGCCCTCCCCCTCAGACCCCTGCAGAGAGACATGTTCCCCATGAAGGTAAGGCGGAGCCACGACCCCTAAGTCATAGACGCCACATACAGTGGATTCAGGTTGTCATGTCATGAAGTAACAGGTAAGTGTTAGGGCCGATGTACTAATGGATGCATACAGGTAGACTGTAGGCATGGGGAATGGAATGTAGTACCTTTCTGTTAGGAATCGAACACCCTGGCTAGGATCTATCCTGTGCATTAGAACTGACTTGCTGGTTGTGTGTAGGATATCCTGAGGCTGCTTGTATTGACAACATGAAGCCTGTGTTATTGTTGTTCCTTAGGAGAACGACGACGCTCTGCTGGGGAACCTTAGAGATAGCCACGTTCTGCACCATGACGAGAACCTGGACTGGAACTGGGAACTGGTGCAAACTATTCTGAAGGTAGTGCAGAACGTCCAATACTATTAATAATTAACGACTAATCTTTTTTATTTTTACTGTTTATCTTTATTGTTTTCTGTATTCTACAGTTAAATTGTCTATATTTTCTGCCTGTTGTAAATGCTTTAACTATTTTGCCTTCTGTTTTGTAATTTTTAGTGGCCAAATGTTAAACTGCAAAGCAATAGGGATGAACAGATACACAAGTGAGTATAAACAAGTTGTCCTTCTCAACTAATTATCATACCCCTCATCAAACATTTAATTAGGAGCAGGTAGGTGTTAGGTGCTGATCATCTTGACCAAGGGCACCTACATGTAGGCAGCAGACGTTGGGGAACGAGCCTCGGGGCTGGGAGACGACTGCCCCAACCACTATGCTGTTCTGCCCGTTGTATTATTCTGCTGCTATGTTTTCCCTTTAGGTTTGTGCGGAGACTCCTGTGGTTCTTCATGCCAAGCAGTAAGCTGTTTGTCTCCATGAAACCAGACCACCCCAGGGCCAGGCAGACCACTGTGGTCGGCTGTGAGCTCATCGAGTTTCTCCTCGACTCTGAGGAGGTCGGTCCAAACTATTTATCTTGGTCTGCATTTGGATGTGTCACGGCCCGTATTTACGCTTTTCCTTCTAATCTTTTAATGAGTGATTTTAAAAAGCAATCAATGACCTTGGTCTCCCATTACTACACTATTTGTTATTGTTTACTGGCTCATATATTCGCTAATCACATGTAGGCCACACCCATATAAATCCTTTTAGCCAAACCAGAGAGTAACCTTTTTTCACAATAAACATATCTGTACAACTGTGTATCTGTACAACTAGAACATTTTGTGAATAAACACTTTTATTTTGAAATTGTATATTTGCACTATTTGGTATAATACCAAATAGTGCCAATGAGTTTATACCAAAGACATTTCAAACTGCCCATGTCAGTTCGACAGGCCTACTGAATCAGTGTGATAATTACTCTTACTTCAAATAAAGACCCTGAGAAACCAAATATTTTGGGAGTATTTCGATGTAGAATTTATTGCTTTTATTCCTAAAATGATTTATTTACTTTAATTTTAACACTTGCTATCTCTTCTGTGAAAACCCCTCCCAGGAAGGGGATGTCTATCTGGAGGACCTGGTGAAAGACATCGTCCAATGGCTGCACTCCTCCACCGGGCCCAAAGCTGACAGCAGCAGTAGTAGTAGTCTCCATGGCAACGGGCTGCTACTGACTACACTCAGTCAGTATTACTTCCTGTTCCTGGGAACGCTGTCAGCTCATCGCCACGGCGTCAAGGTGCTGGAGAAAGGGAGCGTCTATCAGTGGTCAGTTGGTCAGGATTGTTATTATTAAAAATATTATTATTATTATTTACCTTTTCCCAAACCTCCTTTTAGACTGATAGCCAGACCCTCTCCAGTCCAATAAGTTGTTAAACATTATCTAACGGAATGTCGTCGATTGCTCTAATCTATATAAATGATGATGTCATTTTTATTCAAATGTACTAGTGTAATTGTGTTGTTTTTGGATTTGTTATTCCGTTTTATTTGCATATTTGTCTTCTGTATTTGCTTTTATCAATTTGCTTGTAGCGCACTATGTGTACTTGGTATCTATAAATGAAGGTGATATGTTCAGAGAACAGCTGTGAGTCTGACCCAGCGTGTGGTGAGGTAACGCATGTCTCCCCTGCAGCCTGCTGAACCTGTGCATGCAGAGGAACCAGGAGCATGTGGTGAACCTCACCGTGTCCACGCTGGACTTCAGCCGAGACGGCCTGGCCCGGGTCGTTCTCTCCAAGGTCCTCATCGCCGCCACGGATGTAAGAACCTCCCGTTGCTATAGAACCTGATAACGGCCCGCCAATTGGCCCCGCCCCTTTTTGATTGACGAGACTTGGTGTGAATCAAGAGATCCTCGGCCATCTTGGTTTTAAATACTGTTATAGGTCTGTGCCTTGCAACAGTGGCTCGAAAGACACCTGGAATGACATGTAGCAGGAGGGGATCGAGATTTGTAAGAACAAGAACCTGATTGGCTGTCTCTAAAGTTATGTTGTTTTTTCATTAAATGTATATTTTTTAAATATACATATGTGATCCCGGGTCACTACATTGGCGTAAAGCCTATGTGCTGAGGAGGGTGCTAGCGGTTCAGCCGCGTTAGTCATGGATGATTCCTCCTACTCTTCCTCATATGGAGCGGTCTTCTAGAGCTGTCCACTGTATGCAGTCTACAATATAGCAGCGCAGGTGGGAGTCATTGACTTTAGGTGTACCACTAAATTGTCATCCAGTCCTTTCGCCGACCACCTCATATGTTAACAGTAGAAAATAGATATAGAAAATAGAATAGTGCCAGCACCCCCTTTGTAAACATCATTTCTTTAAGAAGGCCATGGCCAGTGGGGAACAGTGGAAAGAAAAGTCAGCAACGTTACTTATGCTCCCAATGTGTTTATTTAGTACACAAAGTAACACAAAACATCAATAGAAAATGTTGCAATGGAAAACATATGATGGAATGTCAAACAACCCTATTTTTAAAATAATAACAAGCCATTAACTATATTTACTGACAATACAATATTTCTAATATATTTATTTTCAATGATCTATATAATTTTTGTTGTACTATTTTAAATTCAAGTTTAAAATTCAAATTCAAGAATAAAATGCCCCGTCCCCCCAGCAGTACTCTAGGTTGAAACACACTGGCCTACGTGATCGGTATTTGAGCCATGGAGCCATGGTTTGTCATGTTGTTTGCTGATGATGCCCTACTGCCCCTTCAAGAGCTGTCGGCTGTATGCCACCAGGCACCTGCGGGTGCTGCTGAGGGCCAACGCAGAGTTCTTCAGTAACTGGGGCATGGAGCTGCTGGTGACCCAGCTCTACGACCGGAACCAGGCGGTCCGGCTGGAGGCCCTCGACGTCCTGGACGAGGCTTGTGAAGACAAGGTCAGGGGTCATGACCTGTGAAGCTAACCAAATACTTTAGCTGAAGCTAACCTTATACTTTAGTCCAAATGATTTAAAAAAAAAAAAAAAATGATCGTGATTTGAGATTGATTGACAATACAATCATGGTGGTATCTTAAGATTTGAATGATGGAGTTCACATGTTAACGAATATGACCCTGTCGTTGCTTGGAAGGCAAACTCAATATTGCTATTATTCAGAAGCCTATGTGTGTATTTGAATGCAGAAGGATTTGTTGAAATTCCTAGACATTCCCTCTCTTGAGCTCAATAAAAGTAAATTACCTATCATAGTTTGCTTATCATACTTTGCCCATATGTTGTTTTGTAAAATAAAGTTTCATTGATGACGTGTGTTTGTGATTTTCCAGGCCAACCTTCACGCGTTGGTGGAGTTAAAACCAGCTCTCACACACCTCGGAGACAGGGGACGACTGCTGCTCCTCAGGTACCTTACTGTTAACTTACCTTACTATTCAAATACTTTCACTACTAACAACAAACCACTTGCCAACTAACTAAACCATGAACCCACTGCTGCTCCTCAGGTACTTACTGTTAATTCAATACTTTATTTTTCATATTATTAATAGAAAATACATGATAAGAATGTATGCACTGAGCTTTATGTAAGGCTTTGGCTGAAAGTGTCCACCAAAAAATGGCGGCTATTAAAACCAAACTCTAAAAAAATAAGATATGACTTTCACTCCCAGAGGGGAAATGAACAGATCAGGTAATCATTCAGCTTTAAAACATCTCCTCTTTGTCTCCAGGTTTCTGTCCATTCCAAAGGGTTTCTCCTACCTTGAGGACAGGGGGTTCATCACTGGAGAGCTGGAGAGATGGCACAAGGTGTGCTTCCACCTGGACTCTGAATCTCACTGCAATTAGGAATTCTTCCCATTATAACGCTCTGTGTTACTCATGTTTCCCTCTCTCGCTGTCCGTCCATCTGTCTGTCTGTGTCTCTCTCCCACTCTGTCTCTCTTTTTCTCTTTCTCTCTTGCCCTCTTCCTCTCTGTGTGTCTCTCTTTATCTCTCTTTTTCTCTGCGTGATGTTTCCCACTCTCTCTCTGTCTCTATCTCTCTCTCTCTGTCTCTTACTCTTTCTCTGTGTCTCTCTCTCACTCCCTCTCTCCCTGTGTATAGAACTACAACCTCAAGTATGTGGACCTGATAGAGGAGCAGCTGAATGAATCCCTCACAACGTACCGCAAGCCTGCACCGAACCGGAACGGTCCCGTACGCTCCAGCACTCCGCGGTCCGTTTCTGGTTCTGTTCTGAGAGGTTTTGTTTGTGGTGTCATGGCCAGTGGTTTCCAGTCAGCCATGTCATCATAGATGCCATTATTCAAGGAAAACCAAATCCCCATATTTGAGCTAGTCCACGCACATCTTCTGGTAGACACTTTAATTTGTTTTTCATTTAGGAGCGGGTTGTTTGATAGACATTACTTGGTAACCCAATAACAGGAAACAGCCTGGGAACGAGTTTAATCTGCAAGCTCATGTTTTATTTGCTCTGGCATATGCGTCTGGCAAATCATAACAGTTGATCTAATATGGGGCATGTTTGATACGATGACTGTACAGAGGAGCGCCCTATAGGAGCGCCGTTGAGGCATTGCTCTGATTGGTTGTAGGTCTATCCAATCGCTTCCAGAGGCATTTAGGTCTGCGTCCGTTGTTAAGGCACCATTGAAATCGAAAACGACCTGAGAGGTTCTAGACAAATACGCATCTGGCGATGTCAGGCCTGGTTACTCATGCAATGGCATGTGTTTAAACCATAGAGGGCAATTATGAGTCCATATCTTATCCTACGTTATTTTAACTTTCGGCATTGAAGTTGAAGCTTGGACTAGGATCAATCCACAGCACTAATATGTAACCCACTAGACAACCTTCACTCTAAAATAAGTTGTTTTAGGGTTTGGGGGTTCCCTTGAAATCTACCAGTCGTCATGGTTCTACTTTCTCTTCACAACCAGGTTACAACGACCAGCCGTCTACCCCCCTGTACACTTATACGGCCAGTTAGTCCACGACAAGGCAGGCTGCCAGCTACTGGAAGCACAGGTCGGTTTTTGCTGTTAACCATCCGGTCATCTTCTAGCAGATGCTTTTATCCAACACGACACACAGTGAATTCAGATACATGTCATTGCCTTTGCGGCCGGTATCAGCCGTGGTTAAGTTTCATCTTCCTAGAAAACCTTAACAACAAAAGTACACAACAATAGTGGTTCTCCTTTAACAGTGAATTTCAGTATGTCTGTATTGTTTTTACAGGATATATTTTAAAGTTAATATTGTTATTTTGCTGCAGAATGTGCTTCCCGATCTGAGCTCGGTGATTCGATCCCCGGACCTAGACAAATGGGAGGGCATCAAGACACTGAAAGCTGCTCTCTGGGCTTTGGTAAACCGTAGTTCTGCTGTCCATACATGCATCCACTTCATTCATAGTGGGACTGGATCGATCAATACTGGTATTGGATGCTGGTTCACTAGTATGTTCTGAAGATGTACTTCCCTTCAAATGCTGGTTGTCACCAAAAGAGCTATATTTTACGTATAGATCAGATATTGAACAATTCCAAGATCGTTTCAGCTTGTTTATACATAGAATGATGTGAAATAAATGAATACCAATAATTAGTTACTAATGACTGATACTTATTTTCTATTTGTATCTTTTCCATTCAAAGTATAGTATAGATTAGATTAAATGCGTGCATCAGACTTAGTATCATAATTGAACATGTTGAATAGGTCATCCTAACCATGAATATAGACTGTACTTGTTGTTGTCCACCGCAGGGCAACATCGGCTCCACCAACTGGGGTGTGAACCTGCTTCTGGAAGAGGGCGTGGTCCCTGAGGTCGTAGTTCTGGCCCAACACTGTGAGGTGCTGTCCGTCAGAGGGTAGGAGCTTTCACTTTGTTCATGGTGTTCATTTACCATTCGCAGAACCAACCCACCAGGGCTTCCTATCAGTGTCTCTTCCGTTAAACCTGAATTATGCAAAGGTATTGCTTCTGGTTTCTAGATGCGTGGAACCTAATACATGTATTTATAGGATATATTAAATGTATCTAGAGGCTGTAATACATGTATTTGGGGTATTTACTGCATGTATCTGTGGTAGGACATACAGCTAAAGGTTCAAACAGATGTATCTAAGGTACCTAATACATGTTATGTCATTCAGACAGTTACCCAAAGCAGTGAATTACAGTGAATTCAGATACAGTTATTAAGGAGCAGGTAGGGGTTAAGGCATCTTGTTCACAGGCAGACCATCGGAGTTCAAACCCAGAACCAGCTGGCCTGGAGTCCAAAACCCTTTCCACTGACTAAACCCTATCCAGGGACTAAACCCTATCCAGGGAATAAACCCTATCCACTGACTAAACCCTTTAAACTGACTAAACCCTATCCAGGGAATAAACTCTATCCATGGACTAAACCTTATCCAGGGACTAAACCCTATCCAGGGACTAAACCCTATCCACGGACTAAACCCTATCCAGGGACTAAACCCTATCCAGGGACTAAACCCTATCCAGGGACTAAACCCTATCCAGGGACTAAACCCTATCCAGGGACTAAACCCTATCCAGGGACTAAACCCTATCCAGGGACTAAACCCTATCCACGGACTGAACCCTATCCAGGGACTAAACCCTATCCAGGGACTATCCACAGCAGTTTATATGCAGAGGCCGAGTGTAGCGATTAAAGCATATGTTCCCCCTGCCTCTGTGCGGTAGGACGTGTCTCTACACGCTGGGCATGCTGGGTAAGACGAGGCGGGGCTGCGACATCCTGAAGCAGCTGGGCTGGGACGCCGTGTGCCACAGCAGGCGTACTCCCTGGCCCGTGGTGCCCGAGGAGGTGGACCTCCAGACGCAGGCCTGGGACCCCCTACCCACCCG
>OMKX01112079.1:0-11593 GCA_900302425.1 Brosme brosme | reverse complement strand
TGTCAGAGAAGTCATATCTTTTACTGATGTATTTCTTTGCTCTTTCATAAAAAAGCAGAAAATCGGCCTCACATTTTTTTGACTGGCAAGGGGGCAGCTGCTTCAGTTTGGTGTTGACAGTAAACCCAAAGAACCTGTCCTTCATCCTTCTTTCCAGCTTTTGTTTTAGTTCAGTCATTACCTTAAACACCGATGTAATGCTGAAGGATTTTGCCTCAAGTGCTTCGATCGTGTCGGAGAACACCTTAAGAACATGGCTGAGAAACAGAAAATATGTCTCTGACACCTCATTTCTTTCCTCTCCAAAACATCTCCACACAATTCTGGCACATTCCCCCTCACCCTCACTCTGGAAGTAGCTGGTCAGGGCCTTCCAATATTTCAGGATTCTGTCAATGGATGGCAGCAGGGACAACCACCTGGTGACAACATGCCGCAGCAGGTTGCATTCCTCCACCTCCACAAACTCACAGAATTCCTTCAATTGTGCTGTTCTGCTTGCTGATATGCTGAAATGGCTGTAAACCTTCAGCACAGCATTTTCCACATCAACATCAAGGCTGCTTGCTGCATATCTGGTTGCATTATGCAGAATATGGGCCAAACAGTTTGCAGGGAGCACATCTTTTTGGCTCAGTTTCAGCTTCTGATACACACTGTTATGTTTGCCATAATTGACACTGGCATTGTCTGCTGCATATGCAGACATGTTTTTCACCTCTAAGCCAGACATCTCAAGTTTTGCCAGCAGCTGGTTTGTTATGGCTTCTGACGTTTCGTTGCTGTCACTATAAAAATCCAACAGGACATGTTGGATGCCTTCATCAAAGTGAAAATACCTTACCACAATGGTAAAACACTTGGTTGTTCCTTTATTTGAGGCGTCGGTTGCCACGGAAAAGGGTAGGTTGTTTTCTTTTATGTAGTCGGTATGTAACTGTACCGAATAGGGAGCGATGACGTTCTCGCACAATGCCTTGGCTTTTGTTCGGCCACAGGTCATCCCTTTAGCTGTGGGCGAGTCACTGAAAATCTCCCGGTCCACTTTCACGCCGCAGTCTACACTTCTGTAGGACTGGTGATGCTTTACAGCATGGTACACCTTGCACAGCTCCGCAGTGGTTATTTTGTCATCCAGGGGCGACGAAACGAAAAATGTCCTCATTGAAGAGGTACCTGCCGCACGTCGACATCGCATCGACAAAGTGTGCAGAAGCCATGGAATGAGTCTCGACTACTTTTCGTTATAAATTCATGCTCTTTTGTCCATTCAGAATTAAACGAGGTCTTGCGTTTTGGCATGATGCTAACTTTCTGTCAATGTCATATGACGTAGCAGCACATGGACCCTTGTTTACTTTTTTAACCAATGATAAGCAGGTCATCTGACACCGCTCTTAGCCAATCATTTGTTAGACCAGATATGTTACTGCGTTGGATGCATTTTTTACAGTCTATGATTGGATATTGTGCTGCAGCCCAGCAAAGATGAAAAAACTCCGCTCTTCAAGCCTAGTGCCTCAAAAAGGAGGACAAATACGCGTCCGGCTTGATGCTGCGCCGGACGCCGGACAGGGCATTGAAAATCCGGACTGTCCGGCCTAAAGCCGGACGCCTGGTCACCCTAAAGGACAGGGAGAGGAAAAAACTTGCTCATAACTTGAGGTGTGATCCTCTGGTTCATTGTAGATCAGTATCAATTGTATGTCTGGGAAGAATTTCAGTTTCAATTTCAATACTTGGAAGCGGGGTACAGTGTGAGACGTCATGAGATGGAGCTTTTGCTGAGGCCTTGTAAGTCACTTCCTGTAGGGCTAGAGCCCCCAAATTGGTAATCTTGTATTTCCTTGGGGCCATTTCATATAAAAGAGACCCCAGGTCCCTAGTTCACTGCCAAGTGTCCTTGACCCCTAGGTCACCTACTAATAACATCACTTCCTCTAGGCTAGAGCCTCCAAATTGATCATCTTAGCAGAGCCTAATGCCCTGATTCCTATAAAGAGACTTCCTGATCCTACTCCCAAGTCATTCTGTTGCCCCATGAATGGTGTGCTGCCTGTCTTCCTGTAGGTATACGACCCCCCTTTTCATTTATTGATGCATTCATGCTCCATGCACCTTTAAACCTGTATTCATTTGTCATGATTATGTACCTTTCTAATGGACTTTTGCGAAAACAAACCTCCGGGTTGCATTAGCTAACAAAAAAAGATGCAAATTTCTCACTTGAAATGCTATCAAAACAAATGTTAATGCCGAAACTAACGGCTAATAACTAGCTTATTAGCCGCTAACTTCTAATAGAGGATTTCTACCGAGAATAAAACATCGATTTCTTTTTTCAGACCAAAACTTGACATACTGACGTACGGTTGGTTTCTTCGACCAGTCGCTGAACGCTCATATGGGTGGTCTTGGGTCATATTGACAAACAACCTATTCTGTCGTTCAGGTTTTTGTTGGTGGACTTGTAGAATGGGCGTCGGTTGTAGTTGTACGCTTCAGCAAACAAAAAAGAAAAAAAAGGTTCTTTGTTCCTGTTCAACAATTGAGCTGAAGAAAACCTTCGGGATATAGAAAGTATTATAAAGAAAAGTGAATTAATCAGTCTGAATTTTTCTCCTATTACATGCGTTTTACATGTTGTCCTCTAACATTAACGTCATACTCTTATATGCGTCCAACTTGTGTTCTGGTCCTCTCACATGTCCATCGTTCTTCTCCTCAAACCATGTTTGTGCTTCTCGTCCACCATGCGTGTTGTTCCCCTATAACATGTTTCATGCATGTCTTCCACCATCGGTGTTCTTCTACTCCAACATGCATTTACTTCTCCTCATGTGTCTAACATGTTCTCCTCCTCTAACAGTGGTTCTCCTCCTCTAACGTGTCTAACATGTGGTTCTCCTCCTCTAACGTGTCTAACATGTGGTTCTCCTCCTCTAACGTGTCTAACATGTGGTTCTCCTCCTCTAACATGTGTCTAACATGTGGTTCTCCTCCTCTAACATGTGTCTAACATGTGGTTCTCCTCCTCTAACATGTGTCTAACATGTGGTTCTCCTCTAACATGTGGTTCTCCTCCTCTAACATGTGTCTAACATGTGGTTCTCCTCCTCTAACGTGTCTAACATGTGGTTCTCCTCCTCTAACATGTGTCTAACATGTGGTTCTCCTCCACCGTGCCGGTTCCAGAGCACATGGACTGGGAGGCGCAGAGAGCGAGGCCTGACAGCAGCTCCAGACCTCGCTCGGTGCAGCCCTCCCTGTCCAGCCTGGTCTCGCTGCTCTGCAAGCTGCTGTTCTTCCGGCCTGCCTGGGCGGAGGACCACCACCACGACCACATGCGCTTCGTCTACGTCCACTTCAGCGCCTGGCACTTCGCCGGCAGCGACCTGCTGTGGGCCGGGTTGGTGCTGAGGCTCTGCCACGCCATGCAGGTCCACTTCGGCAGGCTGCCCATGTCCCTGTACCGCACCGTGCAGCACTACGAGGAGGACGAGATCCACAAGAAGGTCTTTGGGTGGTTTCTTTTGGTGTTCTTTCACAATAGTAAAAAATACATTTTTATGGGGCCCCTATTTTACCACCAGGTGTGATGTTGATTAGTCATTACAAGCCGTTTCAAAATGGACCCTTGTGTGACATTCAAACTGTGAGTGTTCCCCCTGATTTATGATGGGTAGATCAGCCTACTTAGTGGGTACAGTCCACTGGGTACATGCATCTGGGTGAACACTACCGCTTGTGACGTCAATAGAGAGTGCATTTTGAAATGGCTTATAATGGCCAAAATTATACCTGGTGTTGAGACTTTAAGGTGCTCTTTAAATGTCTGCACGTTAATGTTGTTCACATCCCTTTCTTCCAAACCATCAGCTCGTGAAGGACGGTCCAAGCGGCCTGAAACCCAAGATGCTGTGCTGCTGCCCGCTGTGGCTCTTAGTCCTCTCTCTCCTGATTTCCACGGTGATCGTCTGCGTGGCCCTGGTGCTGTTTGGCTTCCCCGAGGTGGGGGGCGAGGGCATGGGCCAGGTCAACGGGACAACCTCCAAGCAATTGGGTGTGGGCGAGGGCGTGGCCCTGGCGGCGCTGGGCGTTCCCGCTGCAGGCGCCACCAAGTTCTTGGTGGAGCTGGTGAAGAACCTGCTGCGCAGCCAGAACCGCAAGCTCCACAGCATCATGGACAACACACAGGTCAGCCGCCAGCTGGGCTTCATGAACGAGGTGCGGAAGGAGGTATGGCTGCTGTCCAACTTCATCCACTTCATGGAGCTGTTCGAGCGCCGGCGGATCCGCGTTGTGATGAGGATCACGGACCTTGACCGCTGCAGCCCGACGAAGATCGTGTCGGTCCTGGAAGCCATCAACATCCTGCTCTCGGACCAGGAGAGTCCCTTCTTTCTAATCCTGGCTGTCAACCCGGAAGTGATCGTGCAGAAAGTGAACTTTGCTGACGGCTGCTTGTGTCGAGATGACCGAGCGTATGCGTTTTTGAACCGCATCGTTACCCTCTCCTTCACCATCCCACCGCTGACGGAGGACTCCAAATGCAAGGTGTTCTCCGGCCTCACGGGCCAATCAGACGTGTCCGAGACTCACAGGCGCAAACGCAGAGGCTGTTGCAGCAAATCAACAGAGGACCAATCTTCTATGGAAGAAGCAGAGTACCCCCTCATGCCACTGGATGGAACGAGGCCCTTCACGGAGTCGGTGGAAGAGGACGTAGAGAACTTCGTCACCTCCACCTTCCAAAGCATCAAGAGTAACGAGGGCAGGCTGAAGAAATACATCTTGGACGACAGCATGTCCATGAGGCGAGTGATCAACTCCATTCGGGTGACCGTGACCATCATGAAAGGTCTGAATACCGAGGTTCCTCCACCAGAGAAGATTGCGGCCTGGGTGGTGTTGGCCAACTACTGGCCCTGCCGCCTCAGCTGGCTCCTCAACTGTATGGAAGACGACCAGCAGAGAGTGGAGATCGACGGGGGCAACGGTTCGAACAATGAGGGCTCCAAGACCCTGTGGCAGGTCTTCGGGGAGTCCAGGGTGGAGCTCTACATGATCAGGGAACAGATCGAAGACCTCCTGGACCAGGACAGCGATCCCGAGACCTTTGAAATGCTTCTGAGGGTAGACTTCCCGTTCACCATAAAGGACATTGAGGTGTTTGCGCCGGCGACGGTGAACCTCGACCTCACGATCAGAAAGGAGCTGGGTCAGATCAGAGGGGTCTCCAAGCTCAAGGAATCCGGTTGGACCGGTACCGTCATCCCGCTGCCAATCAAAACCATCATCAACATGAGCGTTGAGGATGTTTGTTCAGAGGTAAGCTGCCAACAATGAGATAGTTTCAAATCCTACTAATCATTAGGAAATAACGGCGTAGTCAACCGAATGATTTAAACCCACTACACAGACATCGCATCAGCTCTGAGCAATAATTAATTAATTAACCTAATTTAACAAACCCTCTATGCTACTCTTCCCCTTATTTTTGTTTAGCTGGAGAGGATGCACCTTAATGCTGACTGTGCTGAGGTTGTGAGGGACAATGACCTCAACGGCTTAGCGCTGGTCTTCGGTGACGTTGACCAACTGAAGTTGCTCTTCCCGATGACGCTGGGGCAGTGGACTGCTTTCAGGCTACGCTTCTGGGGCTTCCCCTCAGTCCATCGACAAACTCCATCTCCATCATCACTCTGCCTCAGACAACACCACCACGAACCACAGCCTAGCTAGCCTTCATGCTACGCTACACGGGTACATGTGTAATCATGATATACAAGCTGTGAAACAATGATAGATACCAGTACAGTATACCATATATAAATGTGATTATACAATGCATGGTACTTTGTGAACACAAGGTCACAAGCTACATAATAAACGGTACTATATATAAAATGTGACAGCTTATAGTGCTATATGAACACTGTATAACTATGTTACTGTATAAATTCAATCTATTCATTTCATTTATATGGAATATGCAGAGCAGTATTGGTGGAAAGATTGGTGTTTTATGTTGCACTTAAAATGTTATGTTAATAAAGTAAAGGAACCCACTTCATTGGACCATTTATGGACATGTTATAGTTAGTTTGCTATGCTTGAATTAAGAAATGTACATTTTTTAACATGCAAACCATCCTTATCATTCTGCTGTGAATCTGTTTCTGGAAAAAGCCCTTTTCTCCTGAGAAGAGACCATATTTATTACCAAGGGCTTTGGGAAACACCCTTTTATTTTGTTATCTTTATTCTATCCTGGTTGTGCCTGCACGGTTTCGTGTTCAATTGCTGGTAGCATTTGAGGACTTTTTCCATTTTACTTTATGTTGTACTTGAACTGCGCATATAAATATATATATTAGAAAATATACATATATATTATAAAAAAACACTAAAGGTATCTTCATTTGTACTTGAACTATCTATACTGTGTTTTTGCTTCTTCCTCTGGAAATGGAGATCGAAATATTATACTGTACTGATTGTATTGTACCTGGGCTGTATAGAAATGTCCTATTGGTCAAAAACACTGTACGTACATTGTCCTTATTGCATGAGAAAATGTACTAAATACTACTATTATGACTTGACACTGTTTTGACCAAACAATTTGCTCTGGTGATAAACTTAAGAGACTCAAACGTTTGTGAGACTATACTTTGTGATCACACAGACAATGATTGAATCGATAGTGCTTACAAATCAGTACGCAGGGATCGCTGGGAGACCTTCCAGATATCAAGTTTATGTGAACTTGGCAGACCAGGAAGGCCTCACCAGGCTAGTAGACATGGCCCATGTGTTCATATGCCCGGGGCAAGCTACAGCCACTGTAAATAAACTGATCTTTACAAGGTGTAGCTGTGACCACGACAGAAGAAACACCATTCAGTGTAATGTTGTGATATCTTTATTAAGTTCTTTCAAATGAAAGAAGGTGTCTGTATCAGTGAACTTCCAACATGCTAATTATTGGGCTGATCATTCGGTGCTAACAAGCAGGAACCCACATAATGGCCGTTCCAATTATTCATGTTTTTTTCCTTTCATTTCACCAATTGGAAATTACACTATTTCCCAAAAACACAGGACTGAGGTGAGAGGGTTCAGAGTGATGGTATGGATATCAAGACAGCATTAGATGAGTGCACATTTATATTAAGCATTAGTAACTGTAGTGAAATCACATGGCCTAATAATGATTAAAGGTACATTTGCATTTGTGTTTAAGAAAAATACAATTGTGGCATATAAATGCATAATACATCTGAAAATACATAGAGCTTTATGAAAAATAAAAAATGAATTGCATATCAGGATACATAGTTTATATTCAAGGCACAATACAAAAGCCAATCAGATATATTCTGCGTTGCATAAATCCACCGGATCTACATTTTCAGAAGTTCTCTGAACAATGGCTTTAAAGTAGTATCCCAGCGGAATAAATGTAACTCTCGCCACAATAAAAGGAACTGCAGTTCAGTGCCAGCCTTTAGCATTACAAGTACAAAATAAAGGACCTACTATAGCTTCTAATGTGGGCTATGATGAAGGTGAAATAGAGAGCCAAAGTACGCTGGCAACATTTGAACCAGAATAGAAACACTAATATACCAATGGTTCATCTTAAATGGTGAGCGCTTTGCGATGCAACGTCCACTGTGACGCGTGAGGAGTCAACATAACTACCAACGGCATTCAAACAACGGGAACAATAAATCAAGTTAAGACTTAAGAAAACAAGAGCCTCAGGATAACACTATAGTAGGCCTCACCTTAAGGTCAACACTATAGTAGGCTTAACCTTAAGGTCGACACTACAGTACGCCTTACCTTAAGGTCAACATACTAATGTAGGCCTTACCTTAAGGTCAACATACAACAGTAGGCCTTACCTTAAGGTCAACATACTAATGTAGGCCTTACCTTAAGGTCAACATACCACAGTAGGCCTTACCTTAGGGTCAAATTACCACAGTAGGCTTTACCTTAGGGTTAACATACTACAGTAGGCCTTACCTTTGGGTCAACATACTACAGTAGGCCTTACCTTTGGGTCAACATACTACAGTAGGCCTTACCTTAGGGTCAAAATACTACAGTAGGCCTTACCTTAGGGTCAACATACTACAGTAGGCCTTACCTTAGGGTCACCATACTACAGCAGGGGTCATGGTAAGGTCAAACATACTAGGATAGGAGTTTAAGTCAGGTCAGGAGGGGGAATATGAAAACAACTCGCCAACACCACAGTAGGCCTCATCTTAGGTGAAAGGTAATATCACACCGGCAGGCCTTGGGGCGACCTGCTGTACCTTACTTTCTGCCCACCGCCTCAGCCAGCTTCTTCAGCCTCTTCTTGAGCTCCAGGGGAAACTTCTCATAACATTTCTTACATACCGGCTTCATGTCAAACTCCACAAACTTGTTCCTGCGATGACAAAGAGAAACACACAAACAGAGATGAAACCACCAGAGAGACCAGACACCCAGATGATCCTCATTTGAGCCAATCGAAAACAGCTCTGATTGGAGCCGTGCCCTGATTGGCTGTGCCTGGTTCCTCTTTATGATTGGGGGTCCATGGGTTCAAAACACTTAAAGAGCAACATGCAGGTATGTTTTTTGTATTAATTCACATGGTTTGCTCATTAGGAAAAAGATATCAGGGATTTTTTTTTTTACTGTAAGCAAGTACTTAAATTAACAAACTAATGTAGTAATATGGTGTGTGGAGCGCATAGCGCGATTAAGGGGGATGATAAGGGGGAATCCTACATAGGCACCCTATCACAAAGCATGGGGCTCTCAATCAGCTGTCAAGATGTCATTCTGCATGAGGATGTCAACCACAACGCTTCCAGTAGCACTGGCGGGTCACTGGTGTATTCCACTTTCTACATTTGTCAAATGAAGTCATTTGGTGCACATGCACGTTGCGTTACTAAAATGAGTCGCACAACATGAATAGTCTTAGAATAGTCTTCACATCGATTTCCTTCATACTTTGCCCACATTTGATAAAACTTTAAAAAGTAAACCTGACATAAATGTAGACATGGACGTGTGAAACAATAGCAGTTGCACCATACAGCCATCAGATGGCGATAAAGAACTGTGTTCTGATTGAAGGCAATTGACCTATTTCCTCTGAAACCCTCTTAGCTACAATACATTGATTGTTAACACCATGTTTAGTTACAAAATGGTGCTTGGACACTGGATTATCCGTTTATGGTGGTTTTATGCGATCCAACACAACATTGATGACAAAAACAACAAAAGGTAAGAGATAATCTTTGGTTTTTACTCATAGAATGATATGGTTTGGACAAGTGGAATCATGGGGATCTCAGCTTTCATATGATTTATAGTTTGTGTAGCTCAAATTACGTGAAAAAGTTTGCTTTTGCTGTGCATGTGCAGCCTTAAAATGCAACCCCAGATGTCTTTTTATTCCATGCTTATTTGTTTGGGGTTGGAATTGTCTTTTGTGTAGCTAACACTGCTTATGATGTCTTAAAGAACCTGATCTTTCTAGGGGTGTCTCACATTACTGCTTTCTCGTGTGCTTAATTCCTTAAAACGTCTTTGCGATTGGGGGGGGGGGCTTTACCCGGACACTTGGGATGAATTAAACATTAAATAAGATACCGTGAGGCCTTGAGGTCGCTGCAATCGGTGCACAGTACAGATAACAGGGCCTTTTGGAAGGCTGAAAAGTCTCCGGAGCGCTGTCACTGCCTTCCTCATGTTTTTCATTGAATGCAAAACAAACTCACGTTGCTCGTGCGCCTGTGTCCGGGACACTGTTGCTAACTTTGGTGGACGTGGATGAGGGATGAAAAGGTTACCGGTTTTATGGTTAACCGCGGTTAAATTATCGCGGTTTTAAATGGTATTTAAGTTTCACACGGTAATAATAACCGTTGGGAATTTGACCGCGGTTTATCATAAAACCGGTAACCGTTTCATCCCTAGTAGGCTGATATATCCCCATCATACATCTGGGGGGACACTCCTCCACCCACTTGTGATGTCACTAATGGATCGATTTTGAAAATACAATGGCTAGACAACATCACACCCGTTGGTGAAATAGAGCCTCTGTAAGACGTACATTTACAAGCAAATACCGATAAAAAACACAAACACACAAACACACAAACACACAAACACAGCGCATTTCCACAAGCATCAGGGGGAGGAAGCATGCCGTCGACGTCACAGTGACATCACAGCGTGGGAAGCGGGTGCCTTGAAGGGTGCAGAGCAAGGAGAGAGGAACCTCTACACACAGACGGAGGGCTTCTTCCGGCGCTCCTTGGCGTCCCGCTCGCGGCGGGCCAGGCGGCGCCTCAGCTCGTCAGGCATGCGCTCGTAGCAACGCCTGCACACGGGCCTCAGGTCCACCTCCACAAACTTATCTCTGGACGCACCCCCCGCAGGGCAGCGCAACCAGAGGGAGGGGGGAGGGAGGGAGGACGCAAGGGAGGGACGCCCAAGAAGGAAGAAATGAAGGGAGGAGGATAGGAAGGAAAAGGTTGAAAGAGGATTATTAGGACTAGACTGGGGGTTGTTACCAGAGACCCCAGGGTGAGAGAAGCCCCAGACAGAGTGAGTAGACACACACGGCAGACACACACCAGATGCCCAGTAAACACACACAGTAAACCCAGAGCCCACGGGAGCAGGGACGTACTTGAGGGTGAGCTTGGTGTTGCAGGTGGAGCAGGAGAAGCAGCTGACGCACCAGGCCTTGTTGAGGGCCGAGACCACTGTGGAGACCAGAGAGGGGTCACACATCTAGTAGCCCTGTCATCTGGCATTAACATGAGTGCATACATTTCCAGCATGGTTGGCAGTATTTGGTTCAGTACCCTTTTAATTCTCAAACCACATTATTTACAATATTTGTGAGATCATTTTGATGCATTTTGATGTAACGTGTAACGTGTCTTCCAAAGATGTTCCACCATCAGCATAGCATGTTTTAACCACTAGGAAGCAGCAAGCTCTCTAATGTGACCGAGTGGACAGACATCTCTCAATAAGTTCTCTTTTAAGGTAGCGTTCCTTACCGTCGCCTTCGATCACGCGGTTGCAGTGGTAGCAGACATCTCCAAACAGCTGGTCAGTGGACACAAAGCAGACTTTAAGCTCATGAAAGAACTAAATCAGGACATCACACAAGCTTACTAAATAACCAATGACAATACAGACATTACACTAGCTAGCTAAATAACCAATGACAATACACACACATTACACTAGCTGGCTAAATAACCAATGACAATACACAGACATTTTTATTGAGTAGGTAATTTATCAAATACATATACCAAACATTTGCTGCTTAATGCTTAAGAAAAACTCTTGTAACTTGTGATGGCATTTGGTGTTATTTATGACTTTTGCAGCTTAAATCATTAATCCAAAACATTATTGGGGTAATGTGTCCACAAGTGAGGTGTACCTGGTTGTAATGGGTCTCACAGTAGGCCAGCCCCTTCCTCTCATAGTGGCGGTGGCCCAGGAAGGGCTTCTCACACTTGGCACACACAAAGTGCTG
>OMKX01112005.1:0-10579 GCA_900302425.1 Brosme brosme | reverse complement strand
GGCAAGTGCCTTCTCTTCAATGATTGTTTTTTTCCCCCAACTGTCACTTACCAACCTAACTTTCAGACTAGAAAGAGATGAATTGACTTTTGTCTTCCCATTATCACGATTCATGGCCCCCCATTCCATTTGATCTCCTTTTTTTGTCTTGTATTGCTTGTATCAGCTAGTGTGTTAACGTCCTCTTTGTTAACACTCATTGCCTGTTCGGTTTTTCTACCTGCTACCTGCTGTTCTTCTTCCTGGCCATAGATGGCACTGTTTACCCATGGCATTTCAACCAACTGAACTGAATATATGTGCCAAACAGGGACTTTGTAGGAAGGCACTCATCTACAATCTTGCTTGCATACCCAAACAAAGAGACACAAGACACACACACACACACACACACACACACACACACACACACACACACACACACACACACACACACCCCTTTTGTACACATATTTGCACGACAAACATTTTGGGTTTGAGCTCTTTGATGCTAAAGACGATATGCACAAGTAATGAGGCTGAACAGTGTGGAATATGAGAAGCTGTGGCTATCAAGCAGCAGTTTATTCATCAAATGATCAAGAAAATGGTGCCGGATACAGATACCGCCTATTGCCTTAGTTGTGACAGATATGTGCGACCTGGGTGTTTTGAACTCTGCTAAATTTGTTGTGTGTTCAAAACACATTTATATATGATCATGTATACGCCTCCGAAAAGGCCAGGCAATATAGATGAAAAGAACATTACCAGACATTGATATGAGTTATGTATTTCAATACAGATTATAATGGTAATATGATATGATGGCTCTGAGGCTTCTGTACCTGATAGACTCCCCCTACTTCCCCTCCCCTTCCTGCTGCGGTCAGACTATTTAATCAGCACTGCACCTAGTAACCGCTACACTGTGCAATATCATACATATAACATATAACCTGCAATAGTTGCACTTGTTCAATATTATACATAACCTGCAATATTTCCTGTGTACATAACCTGTGCAATTTCCTTTTAAAAAATATTTTTGAAATTATATACTTTTTTTTTTCTTTTTTACTATTTTATTATTTTCTTTTCTTGTTGTAAACTGTAACTTTGCTGCTGCAACTTGTACATTTCCCAGTTTGCGGGACGAATAAAGGGATTTCTATTCTATTCTATTCTATTCTACAGATACAAAAACACATTGACTTTCTTGGCTCGCACAGTCCAAGCACAACTTCTATACAGTAAACAGGCAGACACAGGCTCAATATGTACACAAGCTTCTTATCCATCCCTACAGAGTACAGGCATTCATTAATGTATGTAAAATGACCTGCCAAGGCAGGTAACACAGAACAATTACAATTGTCCGTTACAAAAATACATTACATTTGCACAAAATGTACACGGACTAGTGGGAAGAACACCAGGCTTATAAAGCCCTCACAGGCTTATGTCGTCTGCGGTTGGGGTGTCTGTGCCCAGCTGGGACTGCCCAGGCAGCTGAGCAGTTCCCTCCTCGGGGGTGGAGGGCTGAGGCCTTAGCCTTAGGAGACTAAGGGTTTGTTTCCGGAAAGTCCTGTCCAACAGGAAATACATCACAGGATCCAAGGAACCCCGCATAATGGCCAGAAGAAGAAGGAGATTCTTTATCTGCAAGATCAAAAAAAATGATATATGGATGAAAACCATAACGCATTGTTTCATTGGATACAAAGATTTAATTGCTATAAGGACACGGGATGTGTTTACCTCAATTAGACTGGACAATGGATGGCAGTGCTGGGTCTTTGGACTAGCGCTGTAGGACTGAAGACCTTGATCACGGACCATGGAGATGAAAATGGCCTTGTAGACATTGTACGGTACCAAGCAAAATATTAGCACCATCTGGGAGAAACAAACCCAAAGTGATTTGTGGTTTGAGCCGGAACAAAGATCTGATATATTTATATCTTGAAAAACATTGATAATATTGATGCTCATAATAGTGTACTCAATGATGATACAATCACATTATTCCTATCTGCAACATCATTGATCTACAAGCACCTTGATGACCACGATGTTGCGGAACACCCTTCGAAGCAGGCCCTGGGAGGTGGCCATTTGGATGTTGTGTCGCGAACGTCTGACATGAACCAAAAGCAGCACGTAGCACAGCAGCACCAGCAGGAAGCACACGAAGAACAGCGTGATAGTGGTCACTTGGCCAACTTTGGAGAGGATTCCACCCAGCTCTGTGGCTGGACTGTAACACAGAACGACTTCCTCTTCCTCCTCGCGTGACACGCGGCTGTGGTTCGCCGCTCCTCCCCGATCTGGAGCCCAGCCGTGGCCGCTACCTGTCTCCTTTATGGAGTAATACAGGGTCACAAATGTGGTGGACCCGACCACCAGTACCCACGCACCGAGGCACACGCCCCGGGCGAAGGAGGCCCTCCTGAGACGGCGGAAGAAGGCGGGGCGGCAGCGTTGGGCCAAGTTGCTGCGACCGGTGCCAGGCGTGAATCGGGTGATCACGGCCAGCCGGCTGAGGGCTACCCAGGTGAGGAGGCCCACACTGAGTTGGATGTTGATGTGGAGCACGGGTGTGGCGACGTGCAGCACCAGCTGACACAGGACGCTGGCGGCGGGCCGGGCGGACGCCTGGACGTAGTAGACGACCATAAAGGGCGCGGTCAGGGAGACCAGCAGGTTGGACGCGCTCAGGTGGCTCAGGTACACCTGGGTGGGGGCGTTGTCGGAGATGCGCCGCAGAAACACCCACAGGGACAGCGCGTTGCCAGGCAACCCGGTGAGGAAGAGGACGGTGTAGAGGCAGGGCAGGGCGATGAGTGTGGCGAAGCTGGGGCAAAGGATGAGCGATGGCGGCGGCGAGGCTGATGGGGATATCTGATTATGGGGGAGTGTATTCTCCATCGCTCTGTGTGAGAACAGGAGCACCGTGTTATTTGACTTCATTGAATACGGTAGTACATTTCTGGAAGTGGGCAGCTCCGTGTCCCGCAGCGCTCTCAGAAGAATAGCACTTTGTGAAACTTGACAATGAACAATTCATCACCAACGCTTACTGAATGAGTTTACCACCACTGCGAACATGCATCAAAGAATACAGAAGTAGTTACTGTATCGGTAATGTGCCATTAATACCTCTAAGGACAATACGTGAGCACACTATGGGAAATACACACCCATAAATCCTACTTCTTACAAAGGAAAATCTGAGACGTACTTACCCGACCGGTGGTCATCCACCTCAGCAGCTCTCCTTTGAGCACTGTTCTGTTCTCAGACTGAGACACTACCCGGGAGGTTGCTTCAGACAGTGAGGGAGGTACCACGTCCCTCTGGTTAGTGAGGTTCCCTTATCTCATTCTGCTACAGCCATCGCCAGTGCACATTTCTCGCCCATGACCACATGACCACATGTAACCGACCTTGTATCAGATGGTCAAACTTGTTGAATGTTTCCTGTTGACGGGGACTTTTTTATATTTTTTATGGCATTTCCTCGAACTTGGAGCTTGATGATCACATTGTTTATAATAAGAGAAGTGGAATTAGCTATTGGCAAAGACATAACCGAAGAAATCCGTATTGTATGTAAATGTGTATGTACTGGCAACAGTGTATCACAGTAGTGTTTGGTCTCTTTCATGGTCTTTTCCTCTTTCTCTGTGTCTCTGGCTCTTTCGTTATTTTCACCTCCAATCCAGTGGGGGGCGCTCCGCAATAACAAATCCTCCACAACATTTGTATGTGTGCCTAGGGGTGGTGCTGCTGCTCTAGCCAGCTGGCTGTGTAGTAAAAAGCCACAAGAGACCAGTACTCAGATTTGCTCTGCCTCTCTGAGCTGTATACAGAATCATTCTAATAAACTGTCGATCCCTTATATTGTATATATATATATATTACCCCTTTATTATTGCAAAAGAAACCCTGACAGGGTGATGCAGGACCCTGACGAGAAGCTAAATAAATTAATAATTTGACACAAAATATAACGGCAAAAAAAGATTTAAAGAGCCAGGTTGGTTTTAATCCAATTGGTTTGATCATTTGTCTTATATGATCGTCAACATGGTAATCTATGCCATTTTGTCTCTGAAATAAGTGATAAATAAGTCCCCAATTTAGAGAAAAAATGGGTAAAATCCTGTGTTTTTGCCATTCTCAACCAAAACACCATGTGAACATTCCACTCCGCTGCAAACGCTGGTGGCTTTTCGTGACGTCTGAGTGCCATTTCCTAGGCACTCTGAAGTCCCGACCGAGGGGCACCGGCGGAGCGGTTGGTGTGGCCGTGCGGAGCTCTGTCTGGTCAGTGGTTGACTGCGGTGTCCGCAAGAAAGTCCGCACTTATTGTATAACGCCACGGTGTGTGTGTGGATAGTGAAGCTCCGCCTGAGCGTCCGAGTGAGGGTTAGGCTTCCCGGACACCTATAGTCTAACGCTACGGTGTGTGGCACATTTCATATACAACATCGCTTATTATAACAGTTACACAATGACAGTACTAAAAAAGTTTCATAAAGTTGGTGTGGGTCGTAACCATGGGTTACACGCCCCCCTCTTTCCTAAACCTCTTTCCTAAAAATGTAATCACATAATGTTCGAATTCCATCTGAAACAGTGGGTTCACTGGCTCTTTAACAGTTGAAACTGTCCATAGCCACGTTCTGCTGTTCAGAAATAACGGAACGTACCATGCCCTAATAGACCAATCAGGAATAAGTGTTCAACAAAGCTGTGGAATATATTTACAGACGTTTAAATTCTTGCTGGCATTTCCCTTCGCCATCTTATGGCTGGCTCGCACTGTCCGCCGTATTGTTCCTAAATACGCCAACCAGGCTGGGCGAAGGCTGTCTCGGGACCGTCCTGCCCGACCGCGAACCCAGGTCGATGCTGGAGCTGCTGCCGCTACCCCCGGTCTCCCACACCCGCATCACGCTGCCCAGCAACCGCATCACCTGCTTCCTCACGGACGACGACAGCAGGAAGTACATGATGGGATCCAGGCAGCTGTGGAGCGCTGAGAAGATCAGGGCCACCTCGTTGGCCTGGTCGGCCACGCCCCTCCAGTAGCAGGAAGTGTCCGTGATCTGGGTGACGATGTAGAACACGCGCACGATGTGGTAGGGCACGAAGCACACGGTGAAGAGGAAGAGGATGAAGAAGGACTTGTTGGCCGTGCGGGCGTAGCGGGCCGCGTTGGGAAGGTCGGGCTTCTCCTTGGACGTCCTCAGCAGCTGGAAGGCGATCTTGACGTAGGACACCACCATGGAGCAGTAGCTGATCCAGAAGACGACCACCAGCATGAGGTTGAGGTAGCCTTTCCACTTGGCATCCTGGAGCGCCTGATACTGGAAGCATCTGGAGGACGAGAGTGACGACAACCATGACACACAAACAGCGGAGCTCTCATGCGTAGAGGGGTAACCAGTCACCTAAGAAGAAGGCTATACTGCAGAGGTTGCCACTGACCTGTTGACCTCCCGGTCGGTCTTCTCGTAGAGCAGGATCACCGCTAGGGCCAAGGCCAACGCCAGGACCCAGATGAGGGCGCAGGTGGCGGTGCTCCAGCTGCACCGCAGCGCCGGCGCCAGACTGCGGCGGCTCTGCAGCGGCACCCCGCCCCGGCTGATCTTCAGGTAGCGATCGACGCTGATCAGCCCCAACAGCATGATGCTGATGTACATGTTCATGTAGAAGAAGTTGCCCACCACATGACACAAGGTGGCGCCCAGCTCCCAGTGTTCCCCGCGCACCCCGTGGTACCACACCCTGAAGGCCAGGCAGACCACCAGGAGCAGGTCCGACAGCGCCACGTTGATAAGGAGCACGCGCACTGAGCTGTGCTTGGCGCGGTCGCGCAGGAACACCCACAGGGCCAGCAGGTTCCCCGCCAGACCGAGTACGAAGAAGAGAGAGTAGAAGAGCGTCAGGGGGATCCGCAGGGAGCCGGCGTCCGGGGGACAGAGCTGGGGGACGGGGGTCGAACCCGCCGGCACCTGGCCGTCCGGGCCGCTGGAGTTTTTGAAAGGGAAAGCCGTCATGGCAGTCGTGGTGAAGTTGTTTGATGTCATTAGGTCGTCGTTGTTTGGTTCTTCAGCTCTGGTTGATAAATTAAATGGTACAAGCAATTGAGCAAAACCAACAATACTGTTCAGTGAGAGACTAGTATTAAAAATGAACCACAACATTAATTGACAACACAATTAGTCACCGTCAAATTGTTGTCGTGGACGATGGATTTTTGAAGTCTGCCGGGACGCAGGTGGTGGTGGTGAGTTTGGCTGGAGATCCTGCCCTGGAGGACGCACTCTCGTTCTGAGAGTTGAATGGAGCGTGAAGGTGAAGGGGATGGAGGATGGCTGCAAAAAGTCACAAAACAGCAGACATGAGCATGCCTGAGAGGTGTATATGTACTCAGTGTTTTGGTCCTGTTTAAACACAAAAAGGTTCCTGATTGGTTGAGAAATAAAGGGGCAGGGTCTACAATGACTGCGTGGGAACATCAATAGATCATAGATCGATGAGAAGTAGAAGGGGAATTTCATATCCCGATTTAACTTTTGCTTTAGCTACATTTCAACAAACTAGGGATTAGCTTCCCTGTCCAGATTAGCTGTAGTGTATCTGGCTCCGATGGGAAAGGCTAAGGGTCCCATTAGGGCCCTTCTCTGTCGTGTCTTAGCTATGCTTAGTACTAAATCAACCATACTCCTGCCCTAATTTATAAAATATCACCATGCTCTGCTGGCCACCACACTAACATGAGCTTGAACATTTCTCGGAAGGAAGCAAAACTCTGGCTTTGCTACTTTCACAGCCACATTTTATTTGCACGTGATAATGAAGAGGGTAAGATAAGATGTTGTATATGTGGTATATGGCATTTACCACATAGAATAAATCGATTCATATACTACTCACCATGTGAATATATCAATCCGATTCAACCACATTTGTTGCTCTACAAAATGTCCTCTCAAATTTTTTATCTTAATCCGTCTCGAGACTCATTCCAACATTTCTCACGTCGGTTGACAATCAGAATAATCTTCCACATGTTTTGTTGATATTCACTGCAAGTGGAAGTTTTCTCTCGAATTCCATATTTTTCACCTAGCTCAAAAGTACTCCTGTACTCCCCTCGTCTTTGCTGGTTGTTAGTCAAAGGAAAGAAAAGAAAAGTCCAGTGAAATACATCATTCAATCTCCTCACGTTTTCTCTCCGCGGTGTGTCTCTCCTTCACCTCCTTTGCTGCCGACAGAAATGTAGACGTGCAGAATGCGGTGATGCTGTAACAGAGAGGAAAGATTTGCAACAAATGAAAGGGGGGGTTGACCACCAAAGAACAGATGGGTTGGACTACTACATACTATGAGCAAACCACAGGGCCCTCATACAGGGCTCCACAACGGACTGAGTTCACAATAAGAGATAATTGCTTCCAAGTATAACACTGCAAGCCTTCCCAGAAAGATCTTTAGAACAGCTCCCCATTTGGGACTCAAACCGAGTTTACATTTCCATCCAAGGCATGACGGCTAAGGGAACAAGGTCAATACAAACTCTAGCAAACTAACCCAAAGTGTAGGGTGCAGAGAACAGAATCTATATGCTAAAACAGTGATTGTTGTATTGCCCAAGGACTCTATTTCCAGTACAGTCAGCAGCATGTTTTTTTTGTTATTTTCAGAAATGATGTGCTTTTTGGCTTCAATACATGGATGGCTTTAGCAATTTTCCTTTTCCCTGACAGTTTTTATTTTTTTTATTTTTGACTATTATTTTACGTTGTGTATGAAATGTATGGCTGGTATTGCTGTTTGCTTACCTGGTGCTTGAATATAGCCTTCTTCTTCTCCTGCTGGTAGTCTTCTTGGAAGTGAGGATTTAAAAAATTAACTGGAAAGGTTCTGCACGGTTCAACTTTGATTCTATCAGTCCTTTGTAAACAGAGTAGGAGCCGCCGGCAAGTAGATTCACACTTTTTCCTGGTCTGTGTACAATGTCAAGTCACAACAAAACATACTGACAGGCATACTGTTATTCTGACCGGTGACTAAACACAATTAAAAAGTGAACAGGACAACCGAAAGCAAACTGCTGCCAAACATGACCCTAGTTAAACACAGCATATGTTTACCTCTCATTAGTCCCCGCAAACCTCTTGTTCCTCAGATCGCTTGTAGAAAACGTCGGTGAGCAAAGCTGCAATGGCTTTGTGGTTTGGGAACTGGGTGTGCAATACTGAGTTCCGTCATGTTTCATTGTAGGCTGTACTTCTGTAATTGAAGTACAGCCTAAAGAGAGAATGGCATCAAGTGAAGAGTGAAGTAGCCACACAGAGTGAAGTAATACGGAAAATAAACTATCTCGTTCTATAAATAACCTGGGTTTCTCTTTCTTTCGCAGCCTCACTGTGTGTTGCTGGCCTCCAAAGAGAACTCGGCCCCGGTGAAGTTGGGGGGGTTTGGAGTAGCCATCCAGCTGGGAGAGTCGGGGCTGGTGGCCGGAGGTACATAAAAATGCACAGGGTTTTGCACACATCAGCTCAAGTATAAGATTGCACACAAACACACTCACTGGCTTGCTGAGTACACTCAGGGTGTACTCAGGGCAGTGTGATAGTGTGGCATCCGGGAAGTCGACCTAATCCGGAGTATTTGAGATAAATGGCTAGTGATTGGCATGCATTGGTAACAGAAAAGTCCAGTTGGAATGCAATAATGTAACACAGAATTAACTGTTATGATAGTTGATGAACGTATATATGGAAGTGTTTAAAAAAAAAAAGGGGAAGTAAGAGCGGAAGTTACAGGTGTCAACATCCATTGTCTCTTGTGCGTGTGTGCCTGTGTATATATATTTTAATGAAGTTACGCAGGCATGCACACGCTCACGCGATGCCGCAAGTGATGCCGTTTTGTTATGAGATTTTTCTCTTGAGTAGGCTTGCTTCCTCATCTTGATTCCTCCAGGCCGGGTGGGAACGCCACACTTCATGGCGCCGGAGGTGGTGAAGCGCGAGCCGTACGGCAAGCCGGTGGACGTGTGGGGCTGCGGGGTCATCCTCTTCATACTCCTCTCCGGTTGCCTGCCCTTCTACGGCACCAAGGAGCGGCTGTTTGAGGCCATCTGCAGGGGAAAGTACAAGGTGAGGCCTTGGGAGAGATGCTCCTCGGCGCTACAGTGTAGTATTCATACTTTGCAGTCACGTGACTACCATGGCTACCTGGCGGGCAACAAACGCCGACAAAATGGTGACGAACAGCGGGCAGCCAGTGGAATTGCAGCCTGTAATGAAGCTGTATTGCAGTAACGTTAAAGTTACTCGGTTGAAGCGTGATGTTTTCACATCTGGCCAATATGTTAAACTTTCACGGCCAAATATACCATCGTTAGGTTTACATGAACCATTCATTATAGATAGACATTCTTGTGTCGTCTAAGAACGTCATCGGCATTTGGTTTTTAAATGAATCGCACTAGCGGTTATTTGACTATATGTGGTTTGCAATGCACAAAGGTAACCAGTTGTCTTAAACCAGCCCAAGCCAAAATGTTCCCTGGATAGTAAAATAATGGATTAATTATTCATGGCTTTCTGACAATCAGTATGCCACGGTGGCGTAGCGGAATCCACTGAAACTTTGTGATTTTAGTTTTGTATCAGAGAGCGTGATCGAATCCGACTGAAAGCATTATTCTTTGATAAGTAAGGAGACATTCATTTAGATTATCACAATGGTTGTACGTTACTTTAATGTGGTACTCTGCAAGCCATGCCTACAGTATTTACAAGGGAAAAATTAGATGAATCGAACAAAATACGGGTAGTAAGTTCTTGGAATGGTGACGAATCTGCTGTCGGAAACCAGTTGGCTCATAACACCGGTAAAAACACAACCCCGGCTTCACTCCTCGGCGGTTAGTGCATCCAATCGCACAACTACTATCTGGCATGTCGTTTTCACCTCAAAATACCAACTTTCGTATGGTAAAACTGGCGACGTCCTGGCAAGATCCTTGATTAGGTTTCTAGGCAGGGCCGGCGCTAGCCATTTGGGTGCCCTAAGCACAAATGCATTGTGGTGCCCCCCCACCCCCGAAAATGGACATCATTCCAAAATAACTTCTCAACATTAATGTTTTGCAACATGGAATGTTTGCAAATTAATAAGAGAAATTAAAATCTTGATAAAAGACCACTAATGTTGCATTAACAATAGCACCTAACATTAAAATAAATAAAATACAATTCTTTAACATACTAAATACCACCACCATTATTTTAAAAAGATATGTGCAATGACTGTAGAAGAACTGAACAGTGTAAACAGAGTACAAAGTATTAAAGTGATGATGCAAGTAATAATGTGCACATTTCTTCAGTAAATAACCATAAATAACTACAAATACAAATAAAAATACAAATAACTGCACAATAGAATTTACACAACAGAACTTTAAATAAGAATTCAAAAGTGCAAATTTCTTCAGTTAGTAACCATTCACAAGTACACGTAGCTGCACAATAGGATTACAGTGCCTACAGAGGGACACGTCTGCATT
>OMKX01111699.1:0-11339 GCA_900302425.1 Brosme brosme | reverse complement strand
CACACCTCCATCTTGTCTTGTTTATTTAGCTGTGGTCTTCTTCTTTGTTTTATCGTTTTTATATTGTTGACTTTCGAGGTCACCGCACTGGGCGACGAGACGATAACAGCCTGAACCCCAAAGCAGAGCGTCCCGGGAACCCCCGGGGGAAAGGAAAAGTGCATATGACGATTCTTCCGGAAGCTCCGGGCCAACCTGGCCACCTTCTCCACTTCCAGTCCTACATGATACATCCTATTTAAGTATTTGAAGACCAGCTGACTTGTTGTACTTTAGTTTTTTTATATTCTCTTTGCTGCGCACCCTGTAGAAACATGCTCCCGTGAACATGAAGTTAAATCCAGTGAAGAAATCAAAAGAAAATGCAGCTTTCAGCGTAACATGTGCAGCATAGTGTGAGTCACTTTAGCTTCGGGTTGCGTTTGACTAAGTTAAGCCGCAGCTCGGCTATTATGGGATGGTCACGTTTAGCAATATTAGGGAAGTTTTCACCAAAGTGCTGATATCTTTCATCTTTGCTTGTACATAATGCACATTGTATTTTTCACTCTAACAAGAAAGAAGTCCTTTCTTTTATGTTTTATTTTGTGAGTGTTTTTTGATACCAACTCCAGAGTAGGCATTAATGTGGATAGGGGTGAATGATGTGGACGCACATTTATCGAGGTGAAAGTAAGAGAAATGAATGAAAAGAGTTAATTTCACTTTGAATGTCCTGAATGTTGGTCCACTCCAAATAAGAAACGAAGCATTTGACAGACGTGTTGATGAGCAGGTGGAAGGTTCCCGGATCCTCGTGAACGGAGGCACGCGTCTTGAGTTTCCAATTCTAGGCTCTTGACACTGGAACATGTAGACCTGGAGAGAAACAAGAGCCTTCTGTCCCAGCTTCTTAAATGTCGTCTGTTTCCATGGTTATGGTTGGAGTTTTGTTTCAGGGTGAGGTCAAGTCGATGAAAAGGTGTTTTGGGAGATTTCTTTTGTGTTAATGTTAAGACCTCTTTTCAAAGATGAAACAGAGTATATGTCTTCATATTTAAGTATGTTTCCATGGCCCTTGATTTGTTGTTCATTTCTCCAGCATAATGCAAAACCACTGTAAATGTCCCCAACGCTCCCAGTGTGTGTATTTAACATTGTATAGTAATGTGATCTCTTCCCTGGCTACTGTAACATATGTACAGTAAGAACGACATGTAATATCTTTGCTTGTGTCTAATGTGAATGAATGTACATAGAAGATGCCTATTATGCCTATGTTTTTCTTAAATGTATTAAAGTGAATAGTTACATGCGGTTTGACTGTGAAATACACAATTGTATCATTTAAATACTGTAGACATACTTTAAAAGAATAAAGTCTATTTACTCTTACAGGTCAGTCGTATTATTTAAATTAAATTCATTGTTTTTTCTGATTGTAATCGTAAACTATAAATGAAAAGTCAAGACCTACCACTAGATGGCGCCACAAACCACCCAAAGGCAATGTTCTTTGTAGCTGCGGCTGCTCTGTGAGCAACAATATTTACTGCACAAACTAGTCATGTGTTTCTACATATTTACGTATTTTTAAGAGATATATATATATATATATATATACTTTCCTGCCAAAATTGTAAAAAGTTTATTATTCATTGTATTATTAAAAGGCCTAAACCTGTGTGCTTTATGCCATAAGGCCAGAGGTCATTTGGATCCAAGCTACTGTTAGGCCTATATTTTGATATTTTTTATATATATTGCTTTCTTCAACCCCTATTATGGGAGTCAATGGAAAGCTCTTCTCCATTTAAATAAAGGCGTATAAAAAAAAACAATAATAGGCTTAAGTTGGTAATGGGCCAACTGTTTATAGGGCGCTCATCTTCTAAACATCAGCCCTGATTGGCTATTTGACGCAGGATTTCCTAAACCGCTGACGGATGGATTCAGAGGAATTCACCACAACCTTTCCAGGCCCTTAGTTCGTCTAATTTATAAACGTTTTCAAGGGAAAGGGAGAAAAATGTTTTTGCATTCTCCTAAGGAAAATCCCGCCCGCCTCTGGGTTAACATATGTGAGCAGTGAGCATCATCTTATCCCTTCAGACAATTACAACAGTATTATCTCACTGGCTGACTGTAATTCAATTATTCAATTAGCCCCCCCCTCCCTGCGGCCTCTCCCACTCTGATAATAATACACGCAGTAATGACCGGAATCCAATATCTCCCGTTGCGCGCCTTCCACTTGTTTTCATTCCGCATCAAAAGGTCACAGCAGCCTCTTCCACCACCGAGATACCAGGAGCATCTCTTCCATGGAGCATGACGGGCTCCACCAGACAGCTCTCACGCATGGAGTGACACTCACTCAAATGACCCTCTTCATCACACGCTCTCACGCCACACCTCCTATTTCTCACTCAAATTACTCAAATTACCTTTCCAACCATATGCGAGCCCAAGATTAGATTAGATTAGAATCATTTATGCAGAACATAGTAGGAATTTCTCTCAACGTTCCAGTGTGTGTGTTTCAACAAATATGGTGCAACAGGACAAGGACAGTGCTGGCAAGACATTACAGGACAATCAGTGCAACAGTTGATGAGACAGGTACTAAATAATAAAGTGCAAGTGCAGAGTTAGTTAAGTCCAATGTGGTTTCCTTTGAACGCAGCTCGAGCCCACAGGCACACCGCAGTAACACGGCATGGACGCTTAGAAAGTGATTGCGCATCTACATTGCTTTGTACGGTAAAGCGCTTAAACGCCGATATGGTCATCTTGGCGCAATCCGGGGCTGGGTTTAGAAGTGGGCAGATTTTTTCCCAAGTTTTTCCCAAAGTTTGCCACAGCGATGAACCCCACTTCGAGTGGCTAGACTTCAGTTATCCACACAACCACTGAAAAGGAGAAAACGAGGGCTTCGTGTGTGAAACATGAAGCCCACCTCGGTTAGGGACAGTGGGCAGTTCTGTGGAGTGTGGAGATCCTTGAGCAAGGCATCCTAACATGCTCCTTAATCACTAAACCCGTGTCGTCATCATGTTACATAATAAATCAGCAGGCTAAAGTAACATCACACTTATTCTTTGTATTTGCGTGGAAACATCTTACAGGTAAAATTGACTATCACTGTTACCAAGGAAACCCGAGGGCCCGCACCTGCATGTCGTTTTACCAATTAGGGCCGCGCCTCGTGCTAATGAGCTCACCTGCTGCGGCTCGCGCTCCGTTGGCTTTGATCTACCTGTCTGCTGCGGCTCGCGCTGCTCCGTTCAGTTCAGTAGACCACACAGGTTGGTTTCCACAACCGGTTAACCGTCTAATGTCTCCAAGATGCGGTAATCTCGATGTTAATTTAGAAATCTTGATATTATTTTAGAAATTTAAACAAAACATGATCAGATTTCCCGGTTAACGGTAATGTGTGACTAATGACAGATCTGTTCCTCTGTTTTCCAGGTTAACCGCGAGGTGACGAACACTTTTTGAAGTAAAACGGACTTCTATATCTGGACCTGCTGTGAGTAGAACATTTATTTTTCTGCTAGGCTTACTTGATATATAAAATAATGTTCTCCTATTCCTGAAGCAATTGATTGAAAATAATATGTAGGTCCTCCAATATTGGCTTATTGATTTGCATGCCTGTTAGCATTCAAATGCTAGCATTGAAAGTTATCTAGCATTTTAGCATCACCCAGTCTTACTGCCATGATGAGCAGCGCTCTGTAAAGCAGCGGTTGTAGACCTCAAGCTTGAGACCTCATTCAATCTTTAAAATGGCCACCATCATACAAGTGTGCAAAAGTAGTAGGCTTGGAAATTACGTTTTTAGACAGAGCGACAGAATTGCATTAACTTGTATGTGAAACATAATTCGCTAAATGGGGATTGTGGAATAATAATCTTTGTAGTTAAATGGGAAAGAATAACTTTTTTCATTGGATTGTTAACTAATTAAAACAATTATGAATATCATATATTTCTGCCAAGTCTGTTACACTAGATGCAGCTAAGCTCTACACAACTGCACCTTTATGCAATAAAGTAAAAAATGTTTTAGTGTCAAGTTTAAATTAAGTTTCAACAGGTTAAAGTACCTTGTGTTGGAAGATTGAAGCCCAATGACTTCCATTATATAAAGTTTGATTGATCTTACAACTTATTCAAAATATCAAAAGCTTAATAATGAAGAACTGGAATTTTAAACTTGAAGTCGGTCGCTCTAGAAATGTGGGAGTAGATGGGTGCATGAAGGGTGAATAATCCAAATGAAGTGAACATGAAGCTACTTTGCCACCGTGTTCAGTGGTTAATTTGAGCTCTAAAACTAATCTGCCCGTTGCACTCCTTCACAGGTCAAGGAGGAGAAATGGCGATTCTGTGAGTATCACAATTGTACCATGAAGAAGAAACTGCGAACTGTAAGTCCTGAGTTTCCTTTTTATGCTCGGTCATCATCTTGGCCTCCTGGTTTGTTGAGGTGGATAGGTGTAGGTTGATTTTAGGATTTTTGTCTGTACATGGGGTAATTCAGTGTTTAGTTGGTTAAAAGTGGTGCAGGTTCTAACTGAATCTTTTTTAACGAATAAATGGATATTGCTGAGGACAGCCAAAACATACTGCAGGGTTGTGTTCTGTTATTCTTTTTCTGCCCACTACTTTCCTGAACTTTGCATCACATCACATGTGTTGTCTTACTGATGGGGGTGTGTGGTTTGAGTGATCAGAGATGCATGCTAGGGTACTGTGCTGTCTGACGTCTACAGTTCTGTAACCGTGCCCCCTCAGGAGAAACAAAGTGTTTAAGAGGAAGTCGTAATGTCAGTTACATGAATTGGAATGTCCTTCAATATGGTGACAGGGACTCCCCTAAGGAGAAACGCCAGGGTTGAGATGTGAGGCCCCTTCCCCTCAGCAACTAGAACACAACCTCGGTCCTGCGCCGGAGAACCATGGAGCACAGTTCAACGTTCCCCTCCATACATCTTGAGGCCTTAGTGACGGTTTCTCTACCTTCCCAGCTGGAGGAGAGCACAACTGCAGTTCAGAAAGGGTCCTTGTTGGGATCTTTCCAGGATGGTTTCTGTTTTGAGGGGACCCATCTTCCAGGGCCTGCTGGCCTTGCCAATTACTCTGCAGTTCAGCCTGAGGCAGGGAGCTCATCTGCCTGGTGCTCAGATGGGATGATGAGGATCCTGCTGTTCAAGACGTACCAACCAACCACTTGGTTGTCCTTCTCAACAGATGACCTTCTCACCACTTACATCAAATCCTGTCCCTGTCCTCAGGCTCATCAAAGCGTCAGTTTGCATCTGAAGGATACTCAGCAAACCCATGGACTGCCTGGACGTCACTACAGGGACTTGAGTCAACCGTGTATATATTTTGGAGACACCCTGCACAATCAATTACCAATGTCGGACAGTACTGAAGAATGTTGTACAAAATGTTAATCTGACGCCTAAGGTTTTACCAGGGCTGAAGCAATTAGACTATTTGATTTCTTACTACATGTGACTGGGCCATGGTTTGACATGGCATAGAGTACTTCATGCGGGTGTGGCCGGGGTTCAACCTAGCATAGGATACATGTGTGAGCATGGTTTGACTTGTCATGTGTGAGCGTGGGCGGCTTCAACCTGGATTAGGGTTCCTCATGTGAGCGTGGCCAGTCTTTACCTGGCATTGGGGACTTCCTGTGAGCTTGGCCGGTCTTTACCTGGCATGGGGTACTTCCTGTGAGCTTGGCCGGTCTTTGACCTGGCATTGGGGACTTCCTGTGAGCTTGGCCAGTCTTTGACCTGGCATTGGGGACTTCCTGTGAGCTTGGCCGGTCTTTGACCTGGCATTGGGGACTTCCTGTGAAAGTGGCCGGTCTTTGACCTGGCATGGGGTACTTCCTGTGCGCTTGGCCAGTCTTTGACCTGGCATGGGGTACTTCCTGTGAGCATGGCCAGTCTTTGACCTGGCATGGGGTACTTCCTGTGAGCTTGGCCAGTCTTTGACCTGGCATGGGGTACTTCCTGTGAGTGTGGACAGGGTCCTAGTTGGCATGGGGTATTGCATGTTTGGTTGGCCAGGGTTTGACCCCTGAAGTTTTTAACTGGTTGGTTTAATGTGGTCTATTTTATCACTGCACTTATCTTTTGAATTTTAGGCTACAGTACGATGCTTGAACTAGGTCTGTGGCCTAAATCAACCACGGTATCAAAGTGGGAGGTACAGGCACACGCTATGCCTTTGCAATCCAGTATACATCAAGAGCCTTGAGCGATCGAGCATCTGACAATTTATTGCATCTTCTACACACTGGGCAGGATGACTTGAGTGTCATGCAAATTGGATTGCAGTGACTGAATTCTGCAAACTATGCGAAGGAACAATGGAAACTTGGAACAATGGACGATGGACTAATGGCATTCCGAATGGACAGAAGTTGGAAAATGTACCAGAACATTTTTGTAAATGGTTATTTAGGCTTGACAGTCTGCGACGTGGCTGCCCTTCCTACCCCGACATGATCGATGACTGATGATCAAGCCCTGTGGATTGTATCTACTGTACTGCTGAGATGCAAGTCTCTCGGGCTGAATTGCTTTGTATTGGACGAGGCTAGCTGGACCTGAGAGATGGGTACCCTTGAATCAGAAAACATCTTGGAAACATCCCAACTAGGGTCCTCTTCAAGCTGCAGTTATGCTCTTCTTCAGATGAGGAGGTAAAGAAACCCTCACTGGGGCTTCAAGATCTATGAAGAGGAACATTGAAATGTGCTCAATGGCTCTCTCCCGTAAGAGCTAGGTTGTATTCTATTGGCTGAGGAAGAGCCCTCACATCCTACCCTCGGCATTTCTCCTTTGTGCGGAGTCCATGTCACCGTCTTGACGGATCTTCCAATTCATGTAACCGACGTTACGACAGCCTTTTGAACACTTGGTTTCTTCTGAGGGGGCACATCTACAGAACTGTAGACTTTAGACAGCACCGTATCCTAGCATGCATCTCTGGTCACTCAGACCAAACCCAGATCAATAAGGCAAGACTTGTGTACTGTGCATGCAATGTTTATGAGGGTAGCAAAGTGGACAAAAGGCATCAGAACACGACAGAGCATGTTAAGTCTGTAGCTCCATAGTTTTAGGTTTTTTGTACTGTTGTGAGCTTTGTTTATTGGTAGTAGTTTATTGGTTGCCTGTAAGGTCATCTGGCAGTACCCCATTTCTCTCGGTAACCATCGTGAATAGTTGACAAATTTCTTGTGCTTTAGTAGGGCATTCATAATAAAACATAACATTGGTAGTTATCCACAAAAAATTGCGCAAAACGACTTCTTCGATAATTGCTGACCATCTAATCACTGCGTTCTTGCGTGCAAAATTTCGAGTCGTGCGTATAAAATAGAGATCGTTGAAGGCTGCAACATTTTCATTTGAGACCATTTGGCATTTCCACACGATGGCTCCTTAGATCTACAACAACCCAGCAGCTGACTATGGCAAAGTATCATTTTACTATTATATATTGCTATTGATACTGCTAGTGTTTTAAATATCTGGGCTGAGATTGGCAGTTAAACCCAACCAAATGGGAAGGAATTACTTTATACACAGTAGTAATGGTACCGATCTGAAAAGATCCAGCAGCTAAAATAATGATCCATGTCCCACATGTTAAACTAATACAGACCAAAGAACTGTACAAAGCAGATTTTGTAACTGGAGTTTGTGTCACAAGGTGCCTGCCTCCACACCGGCTCCCTCCCTGCTGTCACCACTGGTCTAAGAAGTTCTCCATGACAGTGAGGTCAGTGCACTGTTTCAGCACTTGGGCTGAATAACTTCTGGCTTCTCTATGTAGTCTCTAATAGACTACATAGAGATATCTGATATCTCGGCGGCGTCTTGTTTGTAAATGGATGAATGTTGTGTTAACAGTAGGGGGGCAGCTCCAGGCCTTTTTATCCTGAACCTGTATGCTGCACACGATGTCAAGCCAACCACACAGGTGAGCCTTTAATATGAACGGCTTCATATTGATACCTACCGTATTTACCCATCACTTTCTATAACATATGACCTTCTCAAAGTGATCTGTGCAGCGTGGTCGGGAGGCAGGAGATGAGGAGGAGGAAGTGTTGAACCAGGCCCACCAGTGTAAGAGGCATTCTATGGTGTCATTTAACTTGCTGTTGTAATATTCATAGAATATATTTGTTACAATGATTTATATTGGATGAGAATATGCCTGATTGTGATTGGTTCAATACCTTGATTTAGTGTGTGGAAGTGTGCCTTCCTGAAGACGGCCGACCTGTATGTCTCGAGTTGATAAACACAGCTATGTTATAGCACAGCTGATGTTGTAGCACGTCTTACTCTGAGAATTGACTGCATGTAAATATTGTACAGAACAAGAACGCTGCATCAACGTGTTTATAAAGATGCTGTCTGCCTTTACAGCATCGCCTGGACCAGGGTGGACCGGAGCCTGGGGACCAGAGGGTAAGCAGATCCCCTGGACCAGGGTGGACCGGAGGCTGGGGACCAGAGGGTAAGCAGATCCCCTGGACCAGGGTGGACCGGAGGCTGGGGACCAGAGGGTAAGCAGATCCCCTGGACCAGGGTGGACCGGAGGCTGGGGACCAGAGGGTAAGCAGATCCCCTGGACCAGGGTGGACCGGAGGCTGGGGACCAGAGGGTAAGCAGATCCCCTGGACCAGGGTGGACCGGAGGCTGGGGACCAGAGGGTAAGCATCATCAAGCTGTTCTGAAACGCTGAACGCCTGGAGGTTCTTTTTAGTTCTTGTAAACGAGTGTAGAGGGGGATTTATTAGTCTTTGTTCAGATTTTCATTCTGTGAAAATGTTCCTTTTTGCTTCTATTGCTGCTACTACTATTATAGTTTATAAATGAATCAACTGGTAAACTTAAGTTAGTTGGATATTTGCTGCCCCATTACAAATGCAAGGGTGTGCAGGGGTTACATCCCCAGGTTTGTTACCAGATGTTAGACCGAACTACTGCTGTTTGATCTTAGACCGAGACGCCGTGCCGGAGGAGCTGAAGGTGGAGTCGTGCCGGAGGAGCTGAAGGTGGAGCCGCGCTGGAGGTCCTGCCTGACGGAGGAGGTCCCTGTCGGGGCGAATGAAGCCAACTCTACGGTGATTATCACCCTCACTGCTGCTGAACTTACTTTGTTCTTGAATCTTAATTATGATGGCTGATTGAGAGAAAACAGTTCTTGGTTAATACGTTTTATTTAGACTCTCAGTAACCCCTAAATTGCGAAGGCCAGAGTCTGCGCTGCTTGTACACAACTTCTACAAGTTGTGTATTAACTTTAGTCCTTCAGCTGAGGTGGGAGAGTTTGTATTTGTATACTGATTTAAAGTGTCTGTATTGTGAACAGCTGGAGCTGATGACCCACCAGGAGCGATACAAGGACCACGATGGGACTGCTTACGTCTTTGCAAGGTCAGTACCAGCTGGCAACTTCTTTTTTCTATGTCATTCGACGACCAGAGCTATGCTGTTGAATTCACAGAACGTTTTACTATTTGTACTATTTTCCTGAATTACAAATTGCCAAGAGTGTGCATGTTTCTCAGTGCAAGTTTAAAATATAAAACAAATCTTCTATTCCTCTTTTACACTCAAGCCAGCACTTTGGTTCAGAATGATTTAAACGAGGCGTACAATAAACGGCTCAACTAGGACCACTGTTTGTTCCAGACCAGGAACCCTTGGCTGAGCAGAGCTGATGGTGGAGCCCTGCATCTGGAGGAAGACCACGAATCTACCTGCCAACAAGTAGTACTGGTGAGTTTGAATAAACTCTTGTTTACCATCAGACATGACGGAAAACGACCAATGTTACCACACCGTTCAAACTACCAGTGTTTGTAACCAGACCGAATAATGTTGTTTGTTACCAGACAAGACAAACTACCACTGTTCGTTACCAGCCTACATAATGCGGTTTGTTACCAGACTAAATAATACTGTTTGTTACCAGACTAAATAGTGCTGTTTGTTACCAGACTAAATAGTGCGGTTTGTTACCAGACTAAATAATGCGGTTTGTTACCAGACTAAATAATACTGTTTGTTACCAGACTAAATAGTGCTGTTTGTTACCAGACTAAATAGTGCGGTTTGTTACCAGACTAAATAGTGCGGTTTGTTACCAGACTAAATAATGCGGTTTGTTACCAGCCTACATGATGCTGTTTGTTACCAGACTACATGATGCTGTTTGTTACCAGACGTTGAGGTGAAACCACTGCTGTTTGCTGTAGACCAGGACTCGGTGCCGTAGGGGAGCTGATGGCGAGCCGCGCTGGAGGACCTGTCAGGTGAAGGACGTCCCTCCTGGGGGGTAAGGACACCATCCACATCCACCAAGTGATTATCACTCTCACCTCAATGAAATAGAGCACTACTACTACTACTACTACTACTACTACTACTACTATAATAGCTACTCCACTAGTCCTGGAGTCATCCCTTTTGATAAATGATTTTGAGAAAACATTCCTTGGTTTATGGAGCGATGAGTGAACAGGATTTATTAAGACTCGCAATTGTGCTCTAAATGTGAAAGCTGCAGCGTCTGCGCTTTCTCACATAAGTTATAAAGTTGTATTTATTTAAAAAAACAAAAAACATTATATATATAGTAAGTGTCTGCTGAGGTGCGAGGCGGTTTTTGTTGATGTCCTGATTGTACTGTGACTAGATGATCCACCTGGAGGACTACGATGGGACTGCTGATGTCTCTGGAAGGTAAATGCCAGCGCTTAGTCAACATTGTGTTCTATGTCATGTGACCACCAGAGGTATGCTCTTGAATTCACATACTTGAATGTTTTAAGTTTTCTGACTAACCATTAACTGAAGATGCTTGGTATTTGCCACAGTAAGGGCAAGTTAGAATTAATAAAAACAAATCATATTTCATCCTCTCACACTCCAGCCAGCACTTCGGTTTGAACAGGTCATCTAAAGAATAAACCCACCGATGGCTCAACTACAACCTCTGTTTGTTCCAGACCAGAGTCCTTGGCTGAGAAGAGCTGAAGGAGGAGCCCTGCATCTGGAGGAAGACCACGAAGCTACCTGCCAACAAGTATTACTACCAGGCATTACATCAAACTACCACTGATACCAGACCATCAAACTAGCACTGATACCAGACCATCAAACTACCACTGATACCAGACCATCAAACTACCACTGATACCAGACCACACAAACCACTGCTGTATGTTACCAGACCATCAAACTACCACTGATACCAGACCACACAAACCACTGCTGTATGTTACAGACCATCAAACTACC
>OMKX01111684.1:0-10365 GCA_900302425.1 Brosme brosme | reverse complement strand
GAAGTCTTTATATATTAATCTAAATCCTAAATCTCAATACTGAATCTAATTCTTAATTCTAAATCTACATCCTAAATCGAAATCTACATTTTATATCTAAATCGAAATCTTAGGCCTATATCTAAATCCTAAATATAAATCCTAAATATAAATCCTAAATAGAACTAATATGCTAATTCTCATACTAATTAGTTCTGACTCCTAACCAGTCATATTTCGGGGCTGGCATCACGTGCATTGGGCAGGAAATGCGAGCACGGACAGCAGTTCTATGGTTCCCGCTATTTGACATCTTAGTCCATTAGTATTATACAAAGTGCGGTTGCAGCTGGGTGAACAGCTCTGCAGGTCCGATCTACAGTGACAGCGTCTTCATCTCACACTCCTCTGGCATCGGTCCGCTGTCCGTGCGCGCATTTCCTGCCCAATGCCTGTGATGCCCCCTCCCCCTAAAAATCCTAAATCTAAGGATTTCGATTTCGATTTCGGATTTCGGATTTAGATTTAGATATAATATTTAGTCTTTAGATTTAAGATTTAGATTTAGATATAAAATATAGATTTCGATTTGGGATTTAGATATAGATTAAGGATTTAGATTTGGCATTTAGATTTAGGATTTAGATATAAAGATTTAGATTTATATATTAGATTTAACATTTAGATTTAGATTTAAGATTTAGATTTATATATAAAATATAGATTTAGGATGTAGATCTAACATATACTTTAAACTTTAATACAGGCTCGAGGCCCACAAGGCAAACATGACATTACATACAACGATACATTTCATAAATATAAAAAGGCTAGGAAAAAAAAGGCTAAGAAAGGCACTCATGCCAGTGTTCCCAGATCCTTGACAGAGCTACGGCCTGGATCTGTCATCAGAACAATTATCTCATTTGTAGAGCGGTCCAGCCTGCTCATAAACTTATAGGTGAGGTTCCTAAACAGGGCCATGAAGGTGGTTAGACCAAGTTTACAGAATCTCACTGGCTCTTGTAGCCTACTCCTTGGTTTCTTCAGGAGAATCCTAAGACAGTCATTAGCCTATACGCCACTTTCAACTTACGCAAGCTCTCCTTCTTGTACTTCACCCAGAGTGGAGCTGTATAGAGAGGGGAGCAGTATACATCGAATTATATGTCTAATTCTAATAATAGCAAAGCTCGAGCTAAATCTGGAACAAGTGAAGCTGGTCTTTGAGCAGCAAAAGTTTACAAACGGCACCCGTGACAACCTCCAAACTGTCTTTAAATTAGTTTTAAAAAATACGATAGTCCGAAATGAATATAAATCATTCTCCAACTTTGCTAGCAATCAATGGTACATTTATTGTAGCATAGTTAGTTTTCTTTTAAATATTTAATTTGGATTCTATGTATTTTATATATCTTAAAATTGAATAATGTTGTAAAAAAGAAAGTTGACCTTCGTCCAATTCTATACTCTTATTTCAAATGACAAAATTAACAAATGGGGTGATATCTAAGGAGAACATAAACAATGTTCAGGAAAACATAAACAATGTTCAGCAGAATACAAAGATGTTCATGAGGACATTAACGAGGTTCAGGAGAACTTAACAATGTTCAGGAATACATAAGCGTTGTTCAGGAGAACATCAACGATGTTCAGGAGAATATACACAATGTTCAGGAGAATATATTGAATTTCATGAGGACATTCAGGAGAATGTTCAGGAGAATATACACAATGTTCAGGAGAATATATTGAATTTCATGAGGACATCAGCGATGTTCAGTAGAACATAAACGATGTTCAGGAAAACATAAACGATGTTCAGGAGAATAAACACGATGTTCAGAAGAATATAAACGATGTTCCGGAGAATATAAAGATTTTCAAAAAAACATAAACAATGTTCAGGAGAATATATACGATGTTCAGGACAAAATAAAACATGTGCAGAAGAATACACAAGAGGTTCAGAAGAACATTAAGATGTTCTAAAGCATGGGAGGGAAACCAATCAGGGAAGAGTTGTAAGGGGGTGAGAAAGAATCATAACACAGAGAACAGATGTTATTTACTTGTGTTGGATTACTAACTAAACACAAACCTACGAGAGAGCAGCATTTCAGAGTTTACAAAAAACATTTAAATACAACCTCGCTAAATAAAGTTCTCACAGTTTTAAACCAATGATCACAAAGGGAAGTTAGATAACTAGCCTGAACACAAAGTGTTTGTTAACTACGAATGTGTGAGTGTCCAGATGAAGGGAGGTGAGGTTGGTTGACCTGCAGGTCACTAAACGGTAAACTAAACACTAGACACCTGGTCTGTGGGGGCGGGGCCTAGCCATGGTAGGCGTGGCCTTGTGGGATGACTGTGGTTTTCAGAGACTGGTGGACAGGTCAGGTCCTGGAAGTATTTCTACTTTATATTCACTCTATACACTCCACCACTACACACTCTTGACGCCACTTCTAGAGAGGAACAAATAAAACAGGTATCGATTGATAAATAGTCGAAAACTGATTATGTTTAGTGATAGAACGGTAAACATGCGTCTGAGGTCGGAGTAGTTGGTGAAATACAGAATACTTCTTTACAATTAATTCCCTTTCAGAGTGCTACAGTACTGCCCTCTGCTGGCCGCACCACTAACCATGTCCTTCATAAAACCATCGTATCTTCTTCACTTTTCATTTTTTCTATTTTTTTGTATGGTTCCTTCGTTACTGTAAATATTTATTTAAAAACTTGAGTGACAAACTTGTTGATATAGAGAGCAGATATGACAATACAATCGAAATAGTTTTTATATTTTCAAAAAGTTTTATTAAATTATTGCAAAATGTATTTGCACACATGACAAATTATAAATAACGGCTGAGAACTATCTTCTTTTACTATTTTATATTATATATTGCTATTATTCTGTGTAACAGAACAGACACTCCATGTACTTTCTTTTGAAACAGAAACAATTGGGTTTGATGTAGTTAGTGTAATAACTTCCTCTTTTTTTTTTACCCAGTACTGAACGATGTATACTAGGATTACTTTTTCTATCGAAATGTATGTAGATATTAAAACATTGAAAGCAATATATAAAGACAATAATGTTTTCATACTTTTATCAACCAAAGGGGGTCATATATGGGATCTGACGTTAGTCTAAATGTATTGTAAAGGTAGTCTTTATGTAAATGAATTGTAAGTTAGTCTAATTTCAATATGAAATAGCAGCACCATTGAACGTGGCATGAAATGTTTATGGTCTTATGTCTAGGTCATGGTACATTGAGACTCTTTTGTACATTCTCTATATGGAATTTATTTACATGCATACATAGTTGTACATAATTATGCATATTTGTATTGTCTTGCCATACTTTTACAATTCTGGGCTAGATATTGGTTTCTCTGCTTAATGGTGGTTGTAGACATGTTTAAATGTTAGTGAGGGCGCTGGGGGCGTGGTTAGGTGTTTACGTTGGTTGTAGAAGTGCAGGTGCTGGAGGCGTGGCTAAATGTTTACGGTGGCAGGATAGGTGTGCATATATGCTAATATTCGCGCTGGAGGCGTGGCTAGATTGTTATGGTGGTTTATGTTGATATATGCTAATAATGCACTGGGGCGTGGCTAGATGTTTATGGTGGTTTATGTTGAGATATGCTAATGATGGCGCTGGGGGCGTGGCTAGATGTTTACGCGCACAGGGCGCCGCCCTTCATTCACCACATGGTTCCCAACAGGACGCCTTGGCGCCACTTTCCTCATCCTTCAATGGTTTTTAATGTGATTCTCGACAGGATCGGACTCTACATGATGTTTCGGGTCATAGATTTGCCTGTGGGTAAAGTTTGGGGTAGTATTCGTGTAGTATTTGTGTGTATTGGCGGCCGGGTCGCATGATGGTGGAGATCTGTGGTGAGTGCGGAGCGCATGTTTACCGTCAGAGAAGTCTCTTATTATTCCCATGTTTCTTTCTCATCCTTGTGTTATCCGACGGTTTTTATTAATGCAATATTTAACTGAACTGAATATGAACACCTGTGTCCCATTTAGGTTTCGCTTAAACGCTTAAACATATAAAATGTTTATATAAATAGCACGTTCATCTTTGTGTTTCCTATGAGTTTTACCTTTGCAATGTTTTAATCTTTAGTGTTTGAATGCGTCACACTGGGGCTTGCTAAAGCGCGGAACGCAAATAGGAAATATATACAGCGTGTGTGTATAAATGACCTAAACATGAGTGAGTGTGTGTGTGTGCGTCTGTGGAGTCGCGTGGTTTCAGCCTCTCACTCCTAAACTCAGTCTCATTATAACCATTGTAATATATTGCTCAGGTGTGATAATGAAGCCTGTATACCAGTTTGTAGTGTGTATATATAATAATAATGATGATAATAATAATAGTGCTATAGGGGCTGTAGGGCTGTTGCAGAACAAAGCAGCACATGGGACGTCAGGCCTACTAGCCTAGCCGCCTAGCTGATATAAACACATCACTCATAACTCTTAATAACACAAGTAACCCCATTTCTCGGATACTGCACATTATTAGTCTAATAGCATAAAGGTCGGCAGGACAGCGTCCACATCTGATTAATATTTTACATTAAATGCGTGTGGCGGATGAGCTAAAGCTAATCGGTTGGACATTGCTCTTCTGCGGCCAATAAACCAAGTAGTCTCCGATTACACAAAAAGAAGCATTAACATGGTCGTTCATCTATCTAAAGATGGGTTTGTGTTGCTGTTTTGGGGTTTGTAAAGAAAAGAGGCGTCGTGTTGTTCACATGTTAGCCTCCTGCTAGCCGCCTAGCGTGCTAGCTGCTGTTGTTTAGACTCCTGTCAGCTACAATATACAAACTTTAACCCTGCCTGGCACTAAGTCCTGGTTTAACAGCCGAGGGGGGCAGTTTTCACCGTGTGGTTCCACCTTAACAGTGGAATATAAGGTTTTATTTGTTTTAATTTCTGTAAAAAGTGAATTTAGCTTCAGGTTGGCGCACTTAAAGCGCCATGTTCCCGTCGATGGGGGAGGGGTGATGTGGTGAGTCCCACGCGCCTGCGCAGTGCGGGCGCGGCGCTCCGCAGCCCATTCATGTTTTTCCCTCCACTCACCTCGTGGTCCGCAAATAAATCACAACAATCAATACGTTTGTCTTTTTGTCGGAATGAGTGCACAATCAATCCACATATGCACTTTTTATTCGTGATTAAGAGAAGTGCGAAACATATATGCTGAGATCTGGTGCTAATTGAGTGATCTCGTTGTTTACTGATATGTTTTGTTGTGTTTGGTGCTAAATGTGTGTGTTCTAGTTGTGTACTGATATGTTGTATTTGGTGCTTGCTGAGTGAGTTCTAGTTGTGTACTGATAGGTTTTGTTTGGTGCTGAAGGAGTGTGTTCTAGTTGTTTACTGATATGTTGTTTGGTGCTGAAGCATTGTGTTCTAGGTGTGTACTGATGGTTGTGTTTTAATGAGTGTTCCAGTTGTGAACTGATGGTTGTGTTTGGTGCTTAATGAGTGTTCCAGTTGTGAATGGATGTGTTGTGTTGGGTGCTAAATGAGTGGTCTAGTTGTGTACTGATATTTTGTGTTTCCAAGGTCTGTTGTCCATGTGGTGCGGAGTGTTTTCCAGGTGTATAATGATATGTTATGTTGTGTTGTGTTCCAGGACACCCAGAAGCAAAACCTGAAGTGGAGGGTCATCGGAGACGGCCGAAGACTGCTACTGTCTGGGTATTGCCAAAGTGCTTACAGTGCAGGTAGTACTATGCAACGCTACTGCAGTGGAGGCACTTCTAGCAATACCTGGGCCCAGGCTCCCACGCTCCTGTTATGTTGTTGTTGTTGTTGTCCTTGTGCTAAGGTGCATCTAGTGCAGATAGTGAAATAGACTAGCACCTACTGCCCTAAGTGCCCCTTCTGGCATAAGGGCTGTGATTACCCGCCTCCATTTGGGAACACAAACCCTCCTAATTGGGCTTAAATGTCTCGCAGTTCTCTGCTAGTTCTGCATAGTTGCACTACAAGAATAGAAGAGTTGTGCAAATCTATGCAAAACTGATGGTGGCCTGCTTGTTCTCTGCCTGTCTCCAAGCTCATTGGACTCAGAGCTTTTGTTGTGCGACCCCTCTTAATGCCTCAGGTGTTGTCAGAGTGTGAGCGGTGCTAAAGTGCTTATAGTGCAGGTAGTGTTGTCCGTATCTACTGCAGCGTGAGCACTTCAAGTCCTTCTCACTGCCATCCACAGGTCTCCTGCCGCCGGGAGAACTTCGCTGCTCTGCTCAGTTTTGCTGGTTTGCATTCCGCTGGAGATTGCGTTGGTGTGCAAATCCATGCAAAACTGAGCAGGTTGGAGGTGTCCAGCGTACTAACTAATGATGTCAGGGGCTTATTATGTCACCGGTCAGGGACTCATGATGTCACCGGTCGGGGGCTCATGATGTCACCGGTCGGGGGCTCATGATGTCACCGGTCGGGGGCTCATGATGTCACCGGTCGGGGGCTCATGATGTCACCGGTCAGGGGCGGTGTGACCTGTCCTCTCCGTCACAGGTGGGGCCGAGCAGCAATGCTGCGTAGCGACGGTATTGCACTTGTCCCGGCCTGTGAAGGAGCTAGGAGATAACGTCGTCTCCTCAGTGGAGGAGCTAGGAGGTAAACGTGTCTCCTCCCTCCTCAGTAGTGCTTTTTAGATGCCTCTTCAATGCTTGTTTACACAGTTTCACAGGCTATATATACCATCTTTAAGTAGTAGTGTTTACTCTGTTTCATGTTTGATTATGCTAATTAATCATGTAATTGTACTTATTAAATACTTATTAAAATCGTTAACTGCAGCTCAAATTGCCTTGTCTAGTTTTAATATGCAAGAATATTGTTAGGTACTGGAGTATGGAGAAGAGTTCAAAGTTTTTACATTTCCTTTGACATTTGAGTTTTATCAGGAGAAGTGTGTGTGTGGTATTGGAGTTTTCAATACATTATTTGATTACATCCATCACGTGTATTGCTTAAGGTTCATAACTACAATAACTTGGTGCCTCCACGAGATGGCGTGTCGGGACAAATAAATGCTACCCAATATAATATAACCAACCAACCCAATATAATATAACCAGAGCTGCCAACTCGCACACTGACAGTAACCCACGCAAATTACCCTCTCCACATGCTCTCGCGCCACACCAATGTCTCACTCAAATTACGCGCTATTTTGCCTCGAACAGCAACATGCTATGAAAACATTTTAGACGTACTCAAAAGCGCTCTTCGTTGAAGGATTGGAAATCGAAAAACAATCCAACAGGTGGTGAGTATAATTTATAACCCACCTATTACTACTATGGACGGATTGGCCATCGGATGATTCGGAAAGACCCCTGAACGGCCGCTCGATTCCAGGCCGGCGGACAGATTATAACCCCGTATTTAATCGTACGATGCGAGGCCCCTGGCTCGGTTAGGAACGGCAGCAATCTCTGGAGTCCGAGACCGTAACGTTACCGTACGGCCCCACCAAACTAGTGGGGCCTCTACGAATAGTCAAATCTCCGAACCCTATGCCTCCTTTACTTACCCTTTGTGGAAAACGTCATCGGGTCAAGATGATGAAACGGTGCTTCCTTTCGAACATAGGAAAAGACAGCACTGTTAAAAATGAATTCGAATCCACTTTTCTTAACCGACGTCGTTGCGCGACGGCGAGTATTGCTGACGTAAGTCTCTAGCGTGAAACTATTTCCCGAAGATGGACTACAACAAGCGCTCTTTCGATCCATGCGTTCTTCGCGTAGAGTCGGTAAACTTTTTCCTTTCGGAAAGGTTGCTCAGGAGTAACCTATGCTAAAGGAGGGTTAAAGGATGCATCGAGGCTCCTTTCCTAAGCATTTTTAGAATTCTAACCACCTTTCCTCCAAGTACTTCCGGGTCATCTCGTTAGGAAAGGAAAAAAGATGCAAACAAGAGAATTCGTAGAGGCCCGTGGCCTCGATCGTGGCAACGCGAGGCCACGCCCCGCGCTCTCGTGGCTGCTTGTGGGAGTTTACGACTTTCTCGATCAAAGTGATTAAAACCAGGAAATGAAGGGCGGTCTACGGACTCGTGGTGGACTCCAACGGCAGCAGAACACATTTAATAATGCTATATTTTACAAGAATGAAAACCGACTTTATATACAATGTGAATGAATTCACGCTGGCCTTTAAGCCAGCGGATGGCGTGACTAGAAGCCCCTAGTGGCTATAATTGTTATTTTATGGGAAAACAAACATGAAAACTAAATCTAAATGCAACTCTGGTGGGGAATTCAGAACTTAAAATAATGCATTGAGTTGTCATGGTTTCCAAATATTCTGGAAGGTTCCCACCGAACTAACCGATATGGCCGCACGGTGCATAGTCTATTGAAACCTATGCCTCATGTTGTGCACATTTACCACCATGCTCAATCGTAGCTGCATTAACGTTGAACCAGTGTTTAACTCATTCAAGGTCATACTTAAAAACCGATGTTTAGTTCGATTCCTGATGGGAAAACTAAATTCTAAACTTCTGTGGTATCGTTGTATGGTTTCGGGTATGACTCGGAGAGTGGTAAATGTTCAACCCGTGGTTTATTCAGAGACACAAGGTAAACGAGCTTGGACTCTGGAGGTGGTTCATGAAGCATCTCCCGAACACAGCTAAGAATTCAGTTTATATTGAAAGTGGGCGGAATGGTAAATAAGCCACGCCTACAGGTTCTAATTTACCCATAAACCTTCAGTCTGTCTTGGCATGGGCGGAATGGCAAGACACCACACACACACAACTAGATGTCCAGAGGTGTAGGCCCTTTTATTGCTGAGATATTGGGCTTCCAACTTACCCTGCCAAGGGTTCAAAGGTCAATACATTAGGTAAGGGTCCACTGTGATCCCTCAAACAGACATGATGCACTAGAAGCTAGATTGTCTCGGAACCCTCCCCAGATTTTTTTTTTCTTGGTCGTAGAAATAAAACCACATAGCCTAAATTTTTGAAAGTCAGTATAAGAGGACTTATCTTGTGTTGTTTTTCTTAAGTTAAATTTGCACAATTCAACACAATGAACACACATACAGGCCTACATTCATTTAGAAGACATACTTGGCCGTGACAGAAAGATTTTCACCGGAATTGGTGGCCAAGACAAAAACAACTGCTTTGATTTAGAGACCCGTAGCAGCAGAAATTACATATGATAAGCAGTTTAAAAATATTTTTCAAATTCAACTAGAAATATACTCTGTTAAAAGTGTTATTTTCAATTTAATGCTCCATGAAAAAGCATATTCAATAATTGTTAAATGCATTCTTTGTTAAAAGTGTTATTTTCAATTTAATGCTCCATGAAAAAGTATATTCAATAATTGTTAAATGCATTCTTTATTAAAACAGTCATTAGTTTCGTCAATTATTAAACGTTAATTAATTCTTTCTGTGGCTAAATTTGTCCCTACCAAGTTCTTGTCTTTTTGAGAATTATTTCGGTGGTACAATTTGTCCTCCTTAAGTTTTGCCTGTTTGAAAAGTTATATGATAGATTACAATGCATCATAATTTTTATGGATGAATCGGCTATTACGCTTGTGTTTTTCGAAATTGCAAAGCGTTTTTGATATGCAGTTCATCTGACATGTCTTAAGGCGCAGACACACCAAGACGACTACCGATCATCCCCAGAAAATGGAGTCGGACGATTCAGTCAGCTCCAGTCTCCCCGACTCGGTCAAAAAAGTGCGAAGAACACACCGAGCCGACTACAGACTCGACCGTACGTTCTGCGCTTGCGCGAGATGTAGTGTCTCCATAACAGCAGGCGGCGCTAATCTCTCTAGACCAAAACACAGAGCACGCTGTCTTCAGTCATTGTGTTCAGCAGAGAGTGTTGAGAAGTCAAGAAGGATTGTTGTTGTAATTACTCGCTGAACGGAAAAATCAAATTAAAACGATGGCTAGTGATACGACGATACTGGTGTTGTCAGCTCTCGGGCTTCTTGTGGAAGAAAGATGTCGCAGTCGAAAAAAAGCCGGATCAATAAAAATCATATAAATCATAATTGCCTCATTTAGCATTATCACTGCAAAGTCACCACACTAGCGTCATAGATGTTGGAAACGTGCCGCATAGCTTTTGGTCAGGGAATAATGGAACGTGAACTAGCCCTCCACCAATCAGATTGGTCCGATTGACCGACTGGTTACGGCCGATTACACATGTTGAATCGGTTGAAAAGAAGGCCGACGACGTTGACGACGGCCGAAGACGGCCGACGTCACCGAACACACCAAACCGACTCATGTCACCGACCGCTCCCGACTCCCCGACGGCCGATTATCGGGCC
>OMKX01111615.1:0-10202 GCA_900302425.1 Brosme brosme | reverse complement strand
ACTCAATTTCTCCATTTCTCTGCACAAAATTCTCCAGAAAGTGCCATTTAATGGGTTACTTTTCAAAATTTTCTCCCGGGGGGGCATACCCCCGGACTCCCCTAGGGAGAGCCCCCCCCCCCACATAACAAATCCCAATTTAACCCCTGCTTGTACTCCTCATAGACCTCCACAAACAGCTTATGTTCGCCGCTGGAAAAGATCCCGCTCGGTCCTTTTCGGACATTTGATCCATGATTCGACATTCACGATTCTGGGCTGGTTACATATCTCGTGAGCGCGCTTAATCCACGATAACGTAAGCCTGGCTTGAACTAACCTGAGCAAGGCGCGGCTGAACTGGGTTGATGGAACGGCTTTAGCCTCAAGTGGAAGTTGGCGTTAGTTCTAACCGGGCTTAATTAACTAAGCGCCGCTTTCGTTAGCGACTTTGATGGAATACCCCCCAGGAGAATCTCGGACTGTATGTTTGTAAACAGCGCACAGGCTTTATGCGCATGCTCGTCTCTTCTTCTTCGTCTTTTTGCTTGAGTTCTGTAGTAGTAGCAGCGCCCCTAATGGCCTGGAATGTGTACTACATTGAGAGAGAGAGCGAGCGCGAGCGAGAGCTTACCAGAAGGTCCTGGAAGCATTTGGTGATGATGAAAGCGTTGCCCCAGTTTGTGAGGACACAGACGGCACTGGCGAAGCCTCGCACCTTAGAGGGGAAGATCTCGGACATCACGAGCCACGGGATTGGTCCCCAGCCCAGCGCAAAACCTACACAAGAAGTGGCATGTCATTGGACTGGCTCTGTTGCACCAGTCACAGTACAATTCAAGTAGGATACAGCAACAACACAGAAAAGAACCGAGTAAACAAACAGTCCTGTCTGTTGATAGGCGTTAGCGGTTCCTAGAGAGCTTGAGGGAGTGTCATGCTCTGCTGGTTCAACTGGTTCATTCTGCTTCCTGGTATGTTGTCAGACCTGACAGCTACAGCATCTTTCACTTCACTGATTACCTGTGCTAAATCTGGGCTTCATGACAGAAAAATGTGAGCCCTGTATTAGTACTGTGTTAGCAATGTGTAAGCGCTGCGTTAGCCACTGCTGTGGGTCTCACCTGCGATGAAGACGCCCATGCTAGCCAGCGCTAGCCAGGCCAGGTCAACCTCAGGCCCCGCCCCGAGTGACCCCTCGACCTCCGACCCCATGGCCCTCACAGATGTGTTGTTATGCTGGCCTGTCGTCAAGTGGAAAAACACGCCAAACACAGCAGCGCTGATTGCCATAGCAACCCCTGAAGAACACATATGACGAATTACAAAGTAGCGAATAACTAAAACGCAATTCAAACTGGATATCTCTCAAGTATCCCTCTAGCTCTGAATTCGTTTTTTCTTTATATTTCTTGCATCTCTACTATGTAGTACTAGGTACCTGTTAGACGGAGTAGTACAATGTAGTACTACGTACCAGCAGAATGAATGGCTTTATGTTGTACTATATATATTGCATTCAAACAAAAAGCCATTCATTCTGCTCTACAAAGGAAGAAATCCCATGTCAAAACATTCAAATGACTCATTAAAAGATAATAAAATAGGAAAAATGTACAATACAATTAATAAATATACTTTTTAATATTAGATGAAAAAAATAAATGTAGTGCAGATATACATTTTCCGTATTAAAAGCTGCGGCAAACATATGTTTTGAGCCCTGATGTAAAACAAAAAAGTGTTGAGGCCGACCTCATATATTCTGGAAGATTGTTTCAGATCTGTGATCCTTAAAATAAAAACTGCTTCACCATGGAACAATGAACTGACTTTAATCGTCGCAATGATGAGCTATTTGGAAGCAGGTGGACAGTCCACCCATGGCAATGGCCATTAAAGTCCACGTTTCGCAGTAACATTGGTGTGGACGCGCAGTTGGCATACTCTCTGTGCATAGGCGGGCTCTGAAGATGTCATTTTTGGTTTGCGCCACGCACGGCAAGGCTGGTCACTGATGACCTAAGAGCTCTCGTGGGCTCAAAACACACAAGCAGATCAGAGATGTGTTTCGGTACTAAACCACAAGGCTGTTTTGGTTAAGATGGTTGTTAAGCCTTGGCGTCCGAGGTTAAAGCACTGAATGTTTAATGAATAGCCCTGGAACCTTTGTAAAAGTATTGTTATTAATTTATTTTTAACAAAAAAACGATTAATAAAAGAAAAAATATTTTCTACGTAAATACATGTTACTGTTTCTCTCTAGACTTGTACTGTAGAATGTCAATGTTTAATGACAGCAGTGGTGAAGTATTCTGCTTCTACTTAATACTAATACTAATAACTAACAACTGCTAATTATTTTTAAAATCACAATTCATAATAAAAATATAATCTTGAATTAAAGTGAAAAACTTTACAGAACAAAGTTTTCTATGATAAAGACATGTATTTTGAATGCAAATAAGTTGCATAAAGTGCATAAAAAAAGCATAAAATATTGCTTGTTTGTAAAAAAAAAAAAAAATTTAGCTTGAGTAATGTGATCAGTTTTCTTAGTTTAAGTTAGAGAGACCTGTGAAAATGCATTACAGTAGTCAAGCCTAAAAATGTATGCATGGAGTTTTTCCAGGTCTTGTTTGGACAACAACTGTTTAATTCTTGCTATGTTTTTAGGGTGATTGTAGGCCGATTTTGTAATGGTCATTAAATGTTGATGTGGCTACTAAAGTTTAGGTCCCAGTCCATAAATACAATTCAAGAAGCCAAGACAAGAGCCGACTTCATGTGCTCATATGGTGTCTGAATACAGAATGAAAAATGACCAAAATATTGTTGGCTGCCAGAAATGTGTTGAGGTGTCGGAAACGCTTTTTAAAGAATCTTGTCGGCAGAGCATCAACCCTCTTCTCAAGGGTTTCATGGTCAATCGGATTCAGTTGAATCATGCAAGCCAGAATACATTTTTGTACATGTAGAGGTGATTTTCATTTTCTGGATCTGGTTGGTAAAAAAAATCATTGTTTGACTTAATAGAAAGGAGTTCTGTGGCCTCAGACACTGGATGATTATTCAGCCAACAACAGTGGTAAATAAATCCTATGCGTTATTTCGCTTTTTGAGGATGAGGTTACTTTTTTTAATTCCAAATTGTATATAAAAGTTTTTTTGTAAATGTCATGGCACATTCAGAGTTTTGTTTAACTCCATCTGTGTTCAGCTTTCAGCTTTCAGACCATCAGTTTTTTTAGTTTTACTGATGTGGAATTTCTCCATGGGTCTTTTTCTTACATGGGATTGTTTTAACCTTTGTGGGGGCAATTGCATCCATAAAATGTGTAATTTAAGAGTTTAAACTATCCACGAGATCATTGAACGAGGCCAAAGTGAATGCATTCAGCCTAGAGAATGCCTCCATGAATAGACAAGTGGTGTTCTCAGTGACATATCATTTTGTGATTACCTCTGCCCTGGTATTCATGGCAGACCAATATCAGTTACCAGAGTCTAGAATTATTAAGGCCGTTGGACATAATTGATACACGCTGGTGATGTGATCAGTTGGGAAAGGGAGAAGAAAAGAGTAATTCGAGTCATGTCAAAAGTCAAGTCACTGTAGTTCTATGTAGTACTATGTAGTAATCTGTAGTACTATGCAGTAATCTGTATTAATATGTAATATGAGGTAGTTCGATGTAGTACAATGTAGTACTATGTACCTGGCATTCTGAGTTCTGCATTACTATGTACTACGTACCTGGTATACCAAGTAGTACTACATACCTAGTATAGTAATGTAGTACTATATACCTGGTATAGTACCGTAGTAATATGTACCTGGTATACTGAGTAGTCCTATATACCTGGTCTAGTTCTGTAGTACTATATACCTGGTATAGTACTATGTACCTGAGATACAGAGCAGGACCTTGCGTCCGGCCCGGTCCATGATGAGGGCTGCGATGCCCGTGAAGAAGACCTGCGTCAGGCCCACGATCACCGTCCCCAGTGCCCGGTTCTGGACAACAAGTAACACAGTTACTCCTTCGCTCGCATGCATGTCCATGCACCCTCACATTCATGCATGCACCAAGACTATGCACACATACACACGCACTGGAAACTCACTATAGAAGTGTTGTAGATAGACATACAGCTGAAGGATGTTGTGGTATTAATCTTGACCTTGGACTAAATCGAACATCACAATAGATTTGTATTAAGACCTGGATATTGACAATTAGCAGTACAGTGAAAACAACCCCACTACTAAATTTAGGTTGCAATTGGTTGATTGATTTAGTGATTGATTGATTTCACGGCTCAGCCCTCCACCCTCCTCCAGCTCACGTCAAAGTGTGCGTCCTCGAAGATGTTTTCTGCATAGAACATGATGGCGTTGATGCCCGTGGCTTGCTGGAAGAACATGAGCAGGACGCCGATGGCCAGCGGCTTGTAGACGCCAGGCTCCAGCAGGTCAGACACCCTGAAACCTGCTCCCTTGGGGTTAGAGGTCAAAGATTACAGGATAGACCGTTCTTCTTCTACTTTCATTATGTTTAAATCCTAAATATCCTGCTCAGGATTAATAATTATCACTCCTGCCTGTTTAGAGCTTGGTGAATGGTCTTCATGATGGAAGGGGACTGTATAAATGAACTAGGCTTGCCTAAAACACATCTACCGAGTTCTAAAACACAACAGATGAAGGACTTGCAGTGTCGCGCTGAAGGCAAATACCGAACGGGTTTCTGGTGGCACTCGAAGACTCTGATGAGAAGGAAGTCAGAGCTGGGCCAATCAGATCACCCTTGTGTGTGGGGGGGAGGTTGTGACCTCACCTGCTGGTCGCAGGCCTCTTCAATGCGGGCGCACTCCCACTGCACCGGGGCATCGGGGCCTCGCAGGAAGCGCAGGGCCTCCTCCGCCTCCCGCCGCTTGCCCTGAGAGAGGAGGTACCGCGGCGTCTCCGGCATGAAGCACATCCCCACGATCAGCAGGGTGGGGGGGAGCGAGCCACACACCGCAAGCCAGCGCCATTCAAGGTACGCCCCTGTAGTCGGGGGCAATCAGAGTTCAGACAGAGGTTGACCATGAGTCAGGCGCGTGGCAGGATCGTCTAGGAGTGAACACACTCCAACACCCTTTTTTTTTTAATGTATGTAACAGTAAACACCTTGGATAGCTTGGCTTCCAGCAGCACATGGAAACATGAACAAAACTGTAGCGCCGGCTTAATAACATCAAATATAAAATAGTAATTTAAACACCATTCATCAAGGAATGCATCGATCAGCAGCTTATGGCTACATGGTCATACAGCAGTGCCTTAAACAAAATAGTACAACTTTATTAAAGTTTATTATATTAGTCTATCAACATGACTTCAAAGCCTTTTGTCAGTCTGCTGTAATGAAATGTGCAGTAAGGTAGCTCTCTGTAGCCCATTGTGTTTGTTTAAACCTGCACTAAGGCAAAGCGCCAACCTAGAAATGCACACGGTGTCCAACCGCGTCCAAAGTCACTGCACCTCTGAATCGGCGAGCGTCACTTAAACTCTGGGTGGATATTATCCTCACGTTAATTACTCAATACATTACTTATCCGATTAAATCATTAATCACGCAGTGCGTACCGATCCATGCAACATACTGTTCAATACGAATACACCTACTGTATCACGTGATTGAGGTGACTGTAAACCACTAAATGTGTTTATTTATACTGCACTTTTCAGAGTTGTGGCCACTCAAAGAGCTTGAGGTAGTGCACGTACCAGCCACGTACGCCCCACAGATGCCCGTCACGACCATGAGCTGCACGCACGAGCCCACGGTGCCACGCACGCGCTCGTGGGCCATCTCAGAGATGTACAGCTGAGGCAGGGAGGAGACAGGTGATCAGGGTGATACATACAATATCCACATCCTCACACATAGAACTTGTTTTGTATATATCGGTTAACAGCAACCTTGTCTCGCAGAGTCAGCCTTTCCACACGGAATGTCTGGGACACAGCATTGAATAACTGCTTCAAGAACGTGCATGTCTTGATTGACACTCAAGCACTATAGATAGTAACTACTCTGCAGTCTGACTGATTAAACCCATGGCTGCAAGTATAAGAATACACCTGAAGCACCTGTGTCGCGCCGGAGCTACATCTACATTTCTGTGAGTGATGATGAATTGTGTCTTGAAGATGCTGCGCAGCTTAACTTGCTCTAGTGATGAGTCACATGTCGAATGAATGGAAGAGGCTGAGAATAACAGCGACCTAACCGCATGTGTAGTTTTCTCTCTCCTCTGCCATCTCTCCCTCTCTCGTCCTCTATATGCTTCCCTATGGATGTGGGGTTGAAGTGAGAGAGAGCACAACCTACAGGACAGGGAGGTGGGAGAGGAGAACAAACCTGAGGTGAGAGAGGAGGAGCGGTACTTATGAGCAGAGAGCCCCGGGAGGTAGGTGTAAGAGGAGGAGGAGGTAGTTGAGAGATGAGGAGCCGGAGGGAAAGAAATTCGAGGAGGGAGGGGGGAGAGGAGGAGGAGTTCTTACAGGGATGACCTGGGAGAAGAGAGAGGAGGAGCAGGAGGGAAAGGAGTTGGAGGAGGGAGGGGGGAGAGGAGGAGTTCTTACAGGAATGAACAGGATGGAGAGGGAGGAGGAGCAGGATGGTGGTAAGAGAAGAGGAGCATTGGGGAGAGAGGAGAAGGAGGGAGGTCAGAGAGGAGGAGGGAGGAGAGAGAGGAGAAGGAGGTGTGGAAGGACAGATAGAGAGGTGCAGGAGGGGGGAGAGAGAGGAGTAGTAGGACGAGTGGAACATACAGGGACGACCAGGGAGGTAACTCCGCTCGCGAGGCCTGTGAGTGCGCGGCCGACGTAGAGCATCCAGATGTTCTGCGCAGCGGCGATGATGGCGAAGCCGAAGACAAAGGGCAGTGAGCAGAACATCAGACTGAGCTTCCTGCCGATCCTCTCCACCAACCAACCGCCAAGCAGACCCCCCACCGCTGCACCGATCGTTACTATGGACTGAAACACAGACAGCCAGGACATACAGAAGGACGGACATACAGATAGACGGGCAGATGGACAGACAGACACACAGACGGATGGACAGACAATAGAAACATTAAAGATGGGTGAGTGTGATAAGGAGATCTGCGGTGTGTTCGGGAATGAGGAGAAAGGTCATATGCATGATAGGAAGCCACGTACCCCAAACCAGGAGGCCTGGTCATCGTTCAGCCGCAGGCGGTCATCGGTGGTCTTGGTCAGGTCCGGGATGGCGGGGGAGCTGTAGCCCAACACGAAGCCGAAGCTCAGGGGACCCAGCACCGATACGAGCGCAGCTAGGTACAGCTTTCCATTCTGCACTTTGCTGTTCAGATGAACAGCAGGAGAGTAGTCAATACTAATAGCTAAACACATTGCAATACACATGTCGATGAATATAAGAAAATATGGGTTTTCATTGATAGCAGTTCATCACAGAATTAGATTCAAGTGATAGACAACAGGATCTAAAATGAAAAAATAACCATGAGATATCACAGAGGGATATATCTACTACAACCAAAAATCTTGTCAGGAAATTGTCAAAAAGTATAATCATCTCAAAATCAGCAGATAAATCTGATCATCAATTGAAGAAAAATAAGTGATAACATTTTGAAGTTTTTATTATTTTCTAAGCCTGTCATTTAAATGTGACCATAAGCATTTTTGAAGTGTAATTGCTATGTGATATTACCAAGCTTTTACAACGTTTGTTCTCTTTGAAAGGTTAATCTGAAGGACATTAACCTAATTTATTTTGAATGTTATTTTGCTGTTACCTACACTGCTAATAGTAATTGAGTACAGTACCATTCACAAATAATATAAGATTTCAGAAACAAGTGAAAAAACACAGGTTGAAGAGGTAAAGCAGGCCGAAGAGTCTGCAGTACAGCCTGAAGAGCCTCGTCAAAGTGAGAGAGCTCGAACATTAACAGAGAAGGGAAGGGAATTCCACCAAGAAAAAGTGAAAGGCTTGTCACTTCGCTTCGACAGCATTTATGAGCGCTGGAAAGTTCTGACTAAAGTTGTTAAAATGTAATCAAACAAGACCCAAGTAATATCCTACAAGAACACATTGAAGGTATTGAAAGAGAAGAATCTGAGCTGAGCAGTGTTTATGATGAATACAGAAAGATTGACAGCCCAGCTCATGACATGAGACTTAAGTTGGACAGATGTTACATTTTTACATTTACATTTAGGGCATTTAGCAGACGCTTTTATCCAAAGCGACTTACAACGGTTCATACACACATTCACACACCGATTGTAGAGTCAACCATGCAAGGCGACAGCCAGCTCGTCGGGAGCAGTTAGGGTTAGCTGTCTTGCTCAGGAACACCTCGACACTCAGCTAGGAGGAGCCGGGGTTCGAACTAGCAACCTCCCGGTTACGAGGCAACCCGCTCTGACTCCTGAGCTAAGGCGACCACACAGATGTGTATCAGTCACCAAGATCGTCATACAGAATGCACTGTCTCAAATAAAAGGAACAGAGGAGGAGCTGATTTGGCCTGATGCTAGCTCTATATTCGCATCTTCAACCTCCAGTGTTTTATTTCCTGCCTTTAACGGTTCTAAAGCTAATTCCAATCGCTCTGGTGTATCATCATCCAAAGTACAAGAAGCTGCTGCAGAGTATGCACACACACGTGCTGTATTGAAGATTATGGCTGAGCAAGACAGCCAACAGGCAGAGCTGCAGAGACTTGAAGCTGAGGATAAATGTATGGTTGCAGACCAAGAAGCAGCTGCAGCAACTCGCCATCTTCAAAGAGAAAAGGAAGAAATTGAGCGCAAGATAGAAAGAGAAAAACTAGAAGCTGCTCTTTTAAAGAGACAGTATGAAGAAAACGCTGCAAGAAGAAAGTCAGTTGAAAATCTGAAAAGAGAGCTTGCGCGTTTGGAAGAGCTAAAGAGGCTAAACGCAGCCAAAGCAAAGCTTCAAGTGTATGATGCAAATGAGCTCTATCCAGCCCAAGACCTTGTTCCACAGAATACTGAGGCTGAGCTGCCTACAGGTGTGCATGCAATCGATCAGGTGAGTACTGCTGATCAGCATCAACGACCATTCAGAGATGCGACTCCAAGAAGTGTGCTCCCAAACAACATGGGAGACCTGGTGAAGGTTTTAGCTGAGGCTATATCAGCAAACAGGCTCTTAATTCCAGAGCCAACAGTATTTACTGGAGATCCACTCAAGTTCAATCATTGGAAATCATCCTTTCAGACACTTATTGAGAAAAAGAACATTCCAACCGCAGAGAAAGTGTTCTTCCTTCAAAGGTATGTCGGAGGAGCTGCACGAGAAGCCTTAGAAGGTAATTTTCTGATTGGTTCAGAAGATTCATACCATGCAGCATGGGATCTGCTCAATGAGAGATATGGCCAACCCTTTGTTATTGCCAAGGCTTTCCGAGACAAACTACATGCATGGCCAAAAGTAGCTTCAAGAGAAAGTGCTGATTTGAGAAAATTTGTTGACTTTTTACGCAGCTGTCAAAGTGCTATGGCTAACAATGAGAGTCTTCATGTTCTTAATGATGGAATTGAGAATCAGAAACAGCCAAGCTACCTGACTGGCTAAGTCCTAGATGGAACCGAAGAGCCACACAATATCAACTTGAAAACGGTAGGTTCCCAAACTTCAGTTATTTCGTGACGTTCCTTTCAATGGAGGCTAGCATTGCTTGCAACCCCATTACATCGTTCCACGCATTACGGCAAAGTGAGTCTGAAAAGGCAAGGTTCAAGAATCAGAACGTGACGACCTCCAAGAACCAAACCGCAGATGCCAAAATCTTCACAACAAACACCAGTGAAAGGAAAATAGTCACATGTGTGTTTTGTAAGAAACCAGGACACAGCATACACAAGTGCTACAAGTTAAGTGAGAAGCCAGTCGCTGAACGCGTCAGATTTATTCAAAGTGAAAGACTGTGCTTCGGCTGTTTGAGTCCTGGTCACCAATCCAAGAGTTGCAGTAACCGGTTGGTCTGCGATACATGTTCAAAGAGGCACCCCACGTGCCTGCACGAAGAACGTTCTAAAAGAGAACAAGAACTAAAGAAAGAACAATCTAAGGAAAAGGTTCATGCCAAAGAAATAACTCGATCACAAGACATCACTAAGGAAACAACATCTAACAGAGTTGTACAAG
>OMKX01111613.1:0-12227 GCA_900302425.1 Brosme brosme | reverse complement strand
GTGGCCGTGTTGTACTTATACACAGCTTCGCAGTGTTGGCAGTGAACTAAGTCGTTGTTTAAATCAAAATGGTCCCACACCACACTTCGCCGTGACATAGCCTCTTCCTGATTACTTTTGAAATACACGGAAACTCGCAGGTAACTGTACGACGGCGTATTAGTACGACGGCGTATTAGGGACACGCATGATGATTTTTAATGACCTTAATTCAGACTCACTTGGCCGACGACTCATCAAAATGCCTTGTGTTGATGCCTTGTTTTGATGAGTCGTCGGCTCCCGTGCGGTAAAATGTTTAATTGCTGCCACATAGCGAAATTTATTGCATTCCAAGACTCACACTACGCAACAGAACCTGCATTAGTTTTAGCGATGAAAAATTTACGTCATCGACGAAATTCTTAATGATCAATTAGTCGATCGTCGATTAATCATGCCCATCCCTAGTAGGTTTATTTCAACAGTGAGAGACAGAATATCAAAAAGAAACTACAGAAAATTACATATAAAAAAAAATAATATATATATATATATACTGTATATATATATATATATATATATATATATAAATTGATTTGCATTTCATTGAGTGAAATAAGTATTTGATCCCCTATCAACCATAAGGGATTCTGGCTCCCACAGATTAGTCCTTTCGCTTCAACAAAGTACTCCTGATCTCAACTCGTTACCTGTATAAAAGACACCTGTCGTTACCTGTATAAAAGACACCTGTCCACAGAATCAATCAATCAATCAGACTCCAACCTCTCCATCATGGGCAAGACCAAAGAGCTGTCTAAGGACATCAGGGACAAGATTGTAGACTTGCACAAAGCCGGAGTGGGCTACAAGACCATTGGCAAGAAGCTGGATGAGAAGTTGACAACTATAGGTGCGATTATTCGAAAATGGAAGAAGCACAAAATGACTGTCAATCTCCCTCGGTCTGGGGCTCTATGCAAGATCTCACCTCGTGGGGTATCAATGATCATGAGAAAGGTGAGGGATCAGCCCAGAACTACACGGGAGGAGCTTGTTAATGATCTCAAGGCAGCTGGGACCACAGTCACCAAGAAAACCTTTGGTAACACACTACGCCGTAATGGATTCAAGCGCCGGTAAGGTCCCCCTGCTCAAGAAGGCACACGTACAGGCCCGTCTGAAGTTTACCTGGATGATTCAGAGAATGCTTGGCTGAAGGTGATGTGGTCAGATGAAACCAAAATCGAGCTCTTTGGTGTCAATTCGACGCGCCGTGTTTGGAGGAAGAGGAATTCTGACTATGACCCCAAGAACACCATCCCCACCGTCAAGCATGGAGGTGGAAGCATTATGCTTTGGGGGTGTTTCTCTGCTAAGGGAACAGGTCGACTTCACCGCATCGAGGGAAAGATGGATGGGGCCATGTAACGTGAAATCCTGGCTGACAACCTCCTTCTCTCAGCCAGGACACTAAAAATGGGTCGTGGATGTGTCTTCCAGCACGACAATGACCCAAAACATACAGCAAAGGCAACAAAGGAGTGGCTCAAGAAGAAGCACATTAAGGTCATGGAGTGGCCTAGCCAGTCTCCAGACCTTAATCCCATAGAAAATCTGTGGAGGGAGCTGAAGCTTCGAGTTGCCAAGCGACATCCTCGAAACCTTAAAGATTTGGAGAGGATCTGCAAAGAGGAGTGGTCCAAAATTCCTCCTGAGATGTGTGCAAACTTGGTCATCAACTACAAGAAACGTCTGACCTCTGTACTTGCCAACAAGGTTTTCTCCACCAAGTACTAAGCAATGTTTTGATAGGGGATCAAATACTTATTTCCCTCGATGAAATGCAAAACAATTAACATATTTTATTTCATGTGATTTTCTGGATTTTTTTTTTGATATTCTTTCTCTCACTTTTGAAATAAACCTACCATTAAAATTATAGACCGTTCAATTATTTTCCATTTCTGCCAATGCCGTTCCGCTAGATGCTACTAAATTCCAAACAATGAACCTTTAACTGAGATCACTCATTTCCAACTCTTTATGGAAAATCTTACAATAACCATGCATGCATCGTTTTAACCATGGATGTGACCGAACGGAGAGCCCATCCGCCATGTTTGTTTACATTCATGGATGACTGACTCGTGACTCTTGTAAAGGTTTGATCATGAGAGTTTAGCGAGAATTTTGGTTTTGAGAGTCCGGAATCGGGGTTGTTCATGAACGGAATCGCTTTATGTGTGGTGTGCAGTTTGGCCAAAGTGTTCAAATTCGTTGCACTCCACACACTACAGGTCTACAAAAGTGTAAATATTTATCATTACATTTTATGTGTGTGGTCTCCTAAAAGATTTTTAAAATCGTATAGTCTCCCCCAACATTAGAAACAAACACATATCAATCAGTCACTAACTAAATAAATATCACATCATGTTCACTGACCAAAACTAAGTCAAATATGAAATATTTAACAACATGAAATTCACTTAACTCAGTATAAAACCTTGCTTTGGTTTTGCTGTTGGATATGGAATATATTTACAATTTAATTAAAAACCATAAAAAAGGTTTCAGCAAACATAGCATGACCTTACTTCCAATTCAATTACTGCATTCAGAAATACTGATAATCTTTTCACACATAGCACATTTGACCCCACTCTCACATTTTGATTTATCCTGTTATGCATGTTTGAAACAAAACAAATCCAAAACAGTGGCCCACTGCTTCAGATACCACATCTAATCACCTGTGGTGTTTGGAGGAAACTGTGTTTCCTTATTATGCATTCACAGACCCTGCATATACATACATTATTTCACTCATCACGCTACATTGTATGTGTGTACATTCTTTGGCTCATCACATTACCAATACAACATATGTTTGACGATCCCTAATCCATTTAAACAAGATATTCTCCTGTCTCATCCCTTTTTAATTAATTTACATATGCGCAGACTTGTTATGTAAAGGATTAGGAATTTTAACCTGCAAGTTCTTAAAGCTAACCCTCACAAGAGGCACATTAACACAGAGGTCTGCACAGCTAGGCCTAGAGCATGGAGAGGAAAGAGGAAAACCAAGCTAGGACTAATCAACATGCACAGACAGGAGGCCGGGCGAGTCTGAGTCAAGCTCCCAACCCGCTAGATAGGGATCTGTCTGACATGTAGCCTTTGAAATAATCCACTTGTAAGTACACCATTTAGAACCATTACCATCCAGCTTGGTAAAAAACCCATCTTCTGACAGAGACAGGACGGGAATGTCAAGAAGATGGAACATAGTTTGCACATTGTGCAATGGTTGCTGACTCGCTGAGCAGATCCTCTATCCATGTAAAAGCAATACAACCCTGTGATATGTCGGATTGGAATTTGGAGATTGTAATATCAATTCCATGAATGGAATACCCCAGTACTGTCTTCTTACTTGCTAAAAATTATTCTCAAATTAGGTTGCTAGGAAACCACATTTGAAATATCCAATATTTATATTTCCCAGGTCTCACTTTAAAATGGCATTAGCAACCGAAGCTCAAATAACCAAAGAACAAATGTGACTGATCGTCTAGAATCTTCTAGGAGCCTCTTTAATAGGCCGTGAACTTTTTCACTTCCAGTAACTCTTGTATAACAATGCAGAGACACAAATGTTTTTTTTCCTAATGGGAACTGCAATACTGGAAGCAGGTGATGTTGGCTAAAGAATTCCCTTTCAGTTTATATTTGAAACGCTCTAAGACACAAGTCAAATCCGGTTTGCACAAGCCTTTCTTGACTTCTGATTTTCCCAACCGTGTTTGTGCATTTTATTGCACTACCATTTCCTCTGTATATAAAAAAAAAGGAAAGTCAGAAACACAATCACAGAAAGGTACGCTGGAAGAACATCAGCATTATCATCATTTGCATTCTGACAGTAATTATTCTAACTTAAACAGTTAAGTTAGAATAAGACGTAGATGAATACATTTAGAATGGGAATTTGTAGTTCTTAAGCATGGCTGGGTATGATTTATTGGTAGCCTAATTAAGTTTAGATGTAATGTTAAGTTTTGGTACGGGTAAAGAAGATAAGGAAGCCAAGCCCCATATATGATTAGCTGTTCAAATTGTTAAGACTATCTTAACAGACTACAAAAGAAAATTGTCTTGGATAAAACGAAGGAGTTGGTTTTTCAAGGATTAAGGAGTTGTATGTACCAGTCATTGAGATTGAACTGTGTTTTTGTCTGTTGAAACCTACTCTCCACAATTTACAACCGTGCATGTGGCGTGCTGTAACAGAATTGTAAAACAAATAGAACTGTTAAGTTAAATGCTTCATTTTTAAAGCATTTCACTCTTACATACTTTGTCAATTAATTACATCCCATCTCACAGGCAAGTCTGAAAAATGAGAAAAGTGCTGCGCTCAATGTTCAGTTAAGTAGAGGATAAATTACTGGGCAGCAGAAAGATAAGAAAAAAAACAAAGCAATGTGTTTTCTTAATACTTAAATACCCGAAAGAGCTTAGACACTGTGTTTCAGAGAGAGGAGAGGAGGGTTTACTCTGTTAAGATTCCAAGATTAAAAAGAACAGAGGCCATTTCTATATATTCGTGACAGCAGCTAGTACTTCAAGTCAGGGATAAGGTCCATATCTATATATAGAGAGGCCTATTCCTTCTGACAATGAAAGATAAAAGGTGGGAAAATTGCTTATCCCTGTGCTTGACATGGCAAGAACAATGGGCTACTCCACAACTTTGCTGTCATACATTTTGTTCATGCTTTTTTGTCTCTTTAACAAACACATGAATAAAGATGTGTAAACAAAAAAAACACAATGATGGTGGTGGAGGTGTGGTGGGTAAATGGAAGCGGAAGATAAGTTGGGAGAGGGGTGAGGGGTAGCGTGCTCATACCTACACTGCAGAGGGTGTCTAACTGTTCACTGCATCTTGTGCTATAAATCAGTGCCTTGGTCAACCTGGCCAAAAGCATTTTCAAACCCATTTGCTGGGGATAATGCCAGCTATTCCTCCTAGCCCCAGGGACAGCAGAGCAAGTCTCATGAATCAGGGCCCTCTTAGAGGAGATGTTTGTAAGGAATCTCACCTTGCCGTAACCACGGGCTCGTCTTGACTCCTCCTGGTGGGGCTCTAAAAGAGAGCGTTTGGAAGGGAAGTGCTGGATTGTGCCCAAGTTCTTAAATAAAGGGCAAAAGAAGAAGAACGTGATCATATGTGGACCATGGTATGAAAAAAAAAACCTAACCAAAATATATTTGACTGAAAAAGGCATCATTATAGATTATCTACACTTATTTTGTTAAACCTGGCCATAAATACTTCAGGTGGTAATCATTTGAAAGCTCTAACAGCCCAAATGATAAAAGGCAGAAGCCAAGATGATTTCTTTTGTCCAATAAATGGGTGCAAATGGCAACAAATTCTAAACCTAAAAGGTTGCACTGGGTTTAGCTCATCTATGGTATATCCAAATGGTTGTGAATCTTAATGGCAGACTGTAGTACCCAATCCTTTTTATTTTAATATATTTTTAATTATACATGACACTGTTGTTTAACGTGCATTCATTAACTGATTTCTAAAGTTGCAGAGGGTGAACAACGCTTTATTTATGAGAACAAAAGCATAAACACTTGGCCTATTTGACTCAATTTGTTTTTCACCCTGAACATATGAATATGAAATGTGGGCATACTAGCTGGCAATAAAAGGTTTCACATTGTGTATCTAGGGAGCATCATATGCATAGTAAGTTAGTAACTGAATTACAATGGGAAAGGGGCTGCAGCCACAGCTGAAATGGTAATCATGCTCTTATTTCAGGCGTTATATACATTAAATATACAATATATAATATATGAAATTCATGATGGGAGACTGACGAGCTGCCCTCCTTTAGTTATCCCAAAACTGTAATAAAGCAATAAAAGGTGATATAGAATTACCTTCTGACTACAGTGAAGAAAAAATCCTTGTTATTTGTGCTCTGCTACAATGTTTAACCTTGGAAAGTACTTCTTGTGAGTCTGATGGATGCTGGTAATCGTACAACCAATTGCTAGGTCATTTATATTACCGCAGTCCTTATACATATAGGATGGAGCAACTTATCACTGAGGTCACTTTACCCCCATACCTGTAAACCCAATTTAGAAGTTCTGGTGCTCCCTCCTTTCTCACACTTGAAATATGAGAGTACATTAGAGTCTGGTTGAACAGCATTAGACAATTAGGGATTATCTTCACTACACCCTATTGGTTGACAAATTTCTCTCATCAGATAATGGGTTATTCGGGTGAATCGCACTGTATGACTTTTTTTAACTCAAATGTCAAAGGATGATATATGTAGGCTTTTCAATATTTATAAGCATGTTGTTCTGCAATCGTCTTTGAAGCAACATTTTTATTTGTCTAGTAAATCACTTTTGGTAATCACTAGCTCATTTTTGTGATTAGGAAGATTTTTAACTGCCAAATCTCATGATGAATTCCATACACAACAGAGAATGTATAGCCTATGCAGAAATGCCATTAACACAATTGGTTCTCTGTGTCCAATTAGAGTCTCTTAAGGCATCACAGAGTGAAACCTCATGAATTATTTCTACTCCATTTGCTAAAACGATCTTGCTAAATTACAGCTGTACATTCTTTCCGCATGCAAACATAACTACAACATTATTTATTAAAGCGATGAATTAGATGTATAAAACACTGTAAACATGGAAGAGATGAGGCTATGTAAATTATTTAAAAATTAAATGTTAAGTTCCAGTGCAGAAGGTTGGCATTGTACCTATAAGCTAGAGCATGTGTATATAAATATTTCAGAATAGTAGCCTAGTAGTTACACAACTGTTTCATGTCATTTAGGCTTAGCTGTGGGAAAAGCAACCCCTTGAGCCATTCCCAGCCCCCCAAATTGAATTCCTGAATTATTGCTTTATATCAGAGTCACTTGCCTTCACTTGTGTCATTTTGGCTATAATCGAATCAAAGCTTTTTGAAAAACATCAGCTGTCAAGACATTCAAGGAAAGAAATTGAAAAACCTCTCTGTTTCTGGCATCTGTTGGGCCGTTTGGGAAACAGTGGACATTCGCCTGTACAGCTGCGTTTAACTAACCACATGTAGGCTCAAACAAGCTGCAGTCTGGTGCTAAGGTAGTGGGAGAAATTGACCACGCGTTGGCTTTAGGGATGCACCAATACCAGTCTGTAATATCAGTCTAACACTAAGCTAATATTATTATACAACCAGAAAAGTCAATTTTCTGGTTGTTGCATACAGAAACATGATTAAACTCTAATGGATAAACATGGATAACATGTACAAATTAAATAGAATAATAACTAATAATTATCTAAATCCATACTTTTTAATACTTTATTGGATAAAATGCCTAGGGCACTGCCCTCACTGCCTTTGTCTGGTCTGATGTTTTTTATACTGAGCTTTGCATTGTGAACACTGACGTGCTGTCAACACAATGCTCTCAGAAGGCATCAGGGCCCTGTCAAGGGGACACAGGGGCTGCTGGAAGCCAGGGCCACCACGGCCCTTCTGAGGGAGAATGGGCCTGTCATCCAAGCCCATCCCCGCCAAAGATCCCCACTTCCTGTAAGTCCCCATCCATCTGCCACATCAGAGGGTGCAGGGGGACTGCAAGTTGGGTACTTTGCTGGTCAATCACCTGCCGTGTTTCCCAACACCCTTCTAGCTGTGTTTTCTGTTACTGCATTATTAGCTATACCCGGGCCAATCAACACAGTTAGCGACTGGTCTCATTTAATTCCACATGCTAAAGGCAAACTGCTCTGCTGTGACCCAGTTGCCATGGAAAACTCCATATTCCACTTCTCTGTTGTCCTCAGTCTGTAAATGTCGTTATTGTTTTAATGCATCTAAAATGATCCGATGCAGTGTTTCCAAAGTGTCTCTGATACAGACACCATGCAGCACTCCTAATGGCAAGCACTTTTCGGCATCTTTAAGTGCACATGAAGCGCCGTGGTCTGACTGTCAATGCTCTTGTATAACAGTGTTTACGCCAGAACTGGTAATGGCTTGGACAGAGATTCCCTTGAGGGAAAGAGCTGAGAGAGAGAGAGAGAGAGAGAGAGAGAGAGAGAGGGCTGAGAGAGCAAGAGAGCTGAGAGACCAAGAGAGAGAGATGGACAGCCATGAGGCCTTGTGAACCACATGTTTAAAGGGAAATATGTCTGCCCAGCTAAAATATACAATGTTTTGTCTTGTAATTGGGTCACCTTTGTTACAATGCTACTAGGGGAAAGAGGAGAGATGGCTGGGAGGATGGATATGGGTGAAACGAAAGTGCACGATAAGGAGAAGACACGGTAGACACGGTATATTCTCATGAGGCAGATCAGCTGTACCTGCACCACAATTCAGCCAAACAAACATAGATTTGTTGATATGTCGATTTTGAAACGTCTGTGGTTGCTTTCGGTCTGCCGAACCAGGGTGTTTGTCTGTGTGTATCGCTGTGCGTGCTCTCATTAGAATAGACTGAGAATAGAGAGTTTAGACAACGACGAAGCCAACAAATGACAGCAATCGGGTGAGACGTTTCTCCATTTGTCCGCATACAGTGTTTGTCTGAAATGAAAGACTGTGTCGTTTGGCTGATTTCTGCTGACCGGGGAATTACACAGTCCAGGCAGGCTGCCATGACACGTGTGTCAACATGTTCCTGTTGTTTCCGACCCGCACAACAATGAGGGCCTGACCTTTAACAGTATATATAATAAATGTATGGCTTTCACTGCAGGATGAAAAGAGAATGGAGCCACTACCTGAAGAATAGAAGGAGACTCACAGTGTATTCCAAATGCTGGGCTTCCTTTTGGCAAATGGTTTGGTTACCTTGAAAAAATAAATAGGTAGGCCTATTCAATTCAATAGGAAAAGGTTTCCTTGAAAATAAAACAATTAAAGAAATTGCTGCATGGTTGTTGGTGGATCAACTTTCGAATGATAAGGAGTATGTGTGGTGAGAAAATACAGCCATCTGGGAGCATATCAGATGATAAGACAACAGATGAATACTTTGATGCACAGTTTGGACATCTCACTGGAGATGTGTTTGTGCATACTAATGAGCAGCTGAAGGAACAATGTGTGGAGAGTTTCTGCACAGCAGTTTTCAAACAAAGTTAGGCTCCATTCCACCAACAAAGCTTATCCATGGAAAAAGGACTCAATTGCTCGTAATTATCACACAATGATCAACAAACTCTGAATTAAAGGAAAATTAAATCCAGCCAATTCTGTCATGAATTCGGTTTTTGATTAACCTACAGGTGCCTAAAATGCTTAAAATGATACACTCCCGACAGGAACCAATTCAATTCTGGTTAATGTGTTTGTTTTTCTTGAACTAGCCTACACAGATTGTGGTCAAACAATAATTCCTGAATTAATTCATGACAAATATGTTTATAGTGTAAGTATAGCCTACAAAACATCACAAAGAAATACTACTGAAGGCTCACTACTTCACTACACTGCAAGACCTACTTAATGTACTTCACACTTAATGGATGCCCCCTTTGTCTGTTTCCTTCGATATTTAGCATTCAATTTCATAGGTAGTACAATAATTAACATTGAGGAATCTAATCCTTAAGTATTCAATAAAAAAAAGGAACATTTGCAGCAAAATTAACTTAATTTTGACTCGGCAACTCTATTAAAAAAAGCCTGTATAAAAGTTTTGAGGAGGAATTTATAATTTTGTCGAGCTATGCAATAATTAATGGCTCAAATTGTGTGCGTCATTTTGCCAAAATAGAAACCAGACAGAGGTAATTTAGGTCTTTTACTTTATTTTGAAACATTTAGTGTCGTAACTAATTTCATGAGAACTGGCGTAAATCACCAAATAGTGAGAAGAAGTGTAAAGAGACCTCTAAAAATAGACCCATGGGAGTGGTTGAGTCCATATTTGGTTCCAGCGTCTGTTTCCACTTTATCCTATGCAGGGATGCCCAGTAAAACATCAGTGTAAATGGTTTATAATGCCACCAGCGGACTCTAAAATGGGAGACCTGGTTTCAATCAACACTCAAATTGCTCCTGCATTACCCTTGCCGACAAGAGCACTAAATCACCCCTTCCCCACATGCTGCTGACATCCAGAAACAGGCATTGTTAAAACCCCACCATGCGTGCTACTCAGAGCACCCTGTCTTTACGTGGGGGCTAGGATGCAGAACAGGACAATAGCTGTCGCCCACGGCATCCTTCTAGACAACCAAGTGAGATGTAGCATCATCAAGTCTAAATGGAAAAAGAAAAGAAAACTGACTTGCAAGTATTTCTTTCCCCTTTAAAGCAGTAACCTGAATCCAAGCAATGGAAGCCACAGTAGCTAACCCCATTGGCTCGCTTTGATGTAAACTTTGGTTAGAAGTCTGCCTATCACCCATGCCCAAGTTCTCCACCACATCCAGTTCAAACCAGTATGGCTAGTTAAAAAGAGCCCTGGGTTTCTCTTTGCCCACGCCCTGACAGTGGGGTAAGCTAGGCATCCCGGAGTACTTATAAACCCCTGTAAACCCCAGAAACGTTGATCCCGCCCACCACAGACCAACACACCATGCGTACTAAACCTCTCATTAGAACTCCGGGTTCCCTGAAATTACACAGATATTGCCCATATGGAAAGCATGAGAAAGCGTCAGCCAGGGGAAGGATTTTGTACCGCATGTTTTTTTTCAGTGTGTGGCCGCACAGGGTCCACCCTCTCTTTTAACAGTGCCAATCAGCCCGTCTCCTGCTAGGCACCAGCAAACTGTGGAAGCTGGACCAGATGCTGTGGTGACCACCAACCCTGGCCTAGGCCTTGCAGAAGGGAAATGCCCTACACAAATATGCATCTGTGGCACATGTACTCCACACCAAAAAGGCTGAGTAGGTCAAGGGTGCAAGAAAATACAGGAAATAACCAACACATGCAGGTTTCTGTTAAGGTTTGTGCTAAACAACACTTAGCCCTGTGCCCGCTGGTACCCCCTCAATTGGATTAAAAAGGATAGTTACTCAATTAGGTGGCATTTAGCTTACATAGGATTTTTGTACGTAGCCTCGACAGTCCAGTGCGTGGGAAAGGATGTTGCCAGCAATCATCCCCTCACGGCCACTACTCCCAGAAAAAAAGAATTCCCAATAGGAAACGGGATAGACATATGACCCCCGCAGCAAGAGATAGAAGAGAGCAAGGAGGAGAGTCACTGTGGGACACCCAGGGATCCCCTAGGGAGCTTTGAGTATTAACTCAAATAAGTCACGTTTCCCATTTACGAGTCCTTTCTGTATGACGAATGCTGTGGAGGATGAAATACGACAGACAGCTTGGCTGGGGTATGAGTCACGTCCTCGTCCTTGAAGAAAGTGATGCAGAAATTAACCCCCCCCCCCAAAAAAATATGTTTTAAACAACAACGATCAAAAACAGAAGAGAAAAGGATAGAAAAAAAATCACAATTGAAAATTCAGCTAAAAGCCTCCATAGAAGCCTGCAGCATGAGAACACCAGCAACCTTGGGGTTTAATAGGAGGAGGAACGCTTGTGTCTTCAATAACACTGCTCCCAACAGCAGCCATTGCAGTAAGTTCAAGTAATCAAATATACATAAGAACATTAAGTGGACCAGCTCTGTGGAAAGCATCCAGTCGTCAATCATATTGCATCTCTAATAAGCACCGGGTTCCGTCTGCTGTTTCATCAAATAGCTTTAATTCCCTGTCCATTAACTAGCTCTTTACTGTAAGCGGTATCTCTGTGGTGTCGGTAAATGCATAAGCTATGGCCTAAAGGACTGCATAATATCACATTACCTACATCTGGTATAGGAATAGAACCTGTCACTTTATTTTCAGCTAGTAGGAGCTGAAGATTAGAAACCCAAACATGCAGTGGGGCCTAAGATTCAGTTGCATAGACCCCCTCTGATGCAATTCCAAGAAACTAACCCATCCTCTATCCTTCCCTTACAGTTGTTTGGCTCAATGTGAGGGCCATTCATATCAACGTGTCTGGCAGCTACCATGCATTGATGCTGTGTAGGGTTGTTTTACGAGTTGACGCTGTCTATGCAATGCAGAGAACCATTACGTACACCTGCCCAGAGATTGGCTCCCTCCACACCTCCTGTGTGTGTGTGTGTGTGGGTGCGTGTGTGTGTGTGAG
>OMKX01111578.1:0-13867 GCA_900302425.1 Brosme brosme | reverse complement strand
ACCTTCCGTTTCTGCCAGACTCTGCACTGGCTGGGCCGCTGCCGCCTGCCAACTGTGCAGGCGCAATGCTGCAGGACCTGTGATCAGCGTTCCCGTGGCCAAGGCCGCACGTCTCACCGGTGAGGTGAGATGTAAAAGCACGTGGACCAGGGTCTCCCGGAGCACCCAGCTGGCTTCCACAGACTCTCCAACTGTTCTCGGACCACCAGACCTCTCGATGCTCCGTCTACAGCTCCATGCATTAGGCATGAAGTTGTTAAGGCACACGTGATAGGTGTGCAATTACTGTGCTCACCATGTGTTCTCTGTGGCTTTTTGTGAGGCCTGTTTAAGAGTAGTAGACCTGTACTATGAATACAGTGTGGTCGCCCCGGAGGCCCCAATCATGTACTTCCTGTACCACGGCTCAACCGTGGTATAAGAAGCTATGGAGACAGATTACATGAATACAAAAAAAGACATATATTGACGTTTGAAAACTTTGTTTTCTGGGTATCGCAAATGTTTTTATTTGACTCTATTTTCTACATCTTCTGCAGAACAGCATGGGAACTAGTATAGCCATCTCACTATTGCAGTGAGCAGTTGTTGTAGCTGATTGAAACTCAACCTGGGTTATTCAGCAAAGTGGTTCTACATAATATGTGGTACAGGTCTTACGGCACAGCCCACAGAAGTCTAATGGGACATCTTTTTATTTCTTCAAAGCCTATATGAAGCAGCTACATCTGTTTGACTTAATGTCTTATAGGGGTTTTGCTTTGCATGTATTTTCATAAATGTAAATGGGAAAATGGTGCTGCATAATGCTATTTTGGTGCTAAAGAGTACTTAGCCTTGGTTTGGCCCGGTGTCTTTTATCTACTTGAATATTTTTGTCTTTGGCTTTTACTATTCAATTATTACTGACTATCCAACGTTTTCTATTGATTATTCAGAAGCAATTAGTGTATAACAAGTGAGTAATAACAATAAAATATCAAAACCACTAACTATCCAATAAATTGGATATTTCCCGGTTATTACGAAATTCAAGTGAAGTCAAATTGGCTACTCAATCAACAAGTTTAATTTAAGATATTTTACTTTTTATTTATGTAGGTTTTTGAAACCAGGTAATTACAATCAACAAACATTTTTGTTTCATGCCTACTAAATAATCATCATTCAATTATTGGGTAACCTGGGTTCCCACCAATAACCCACTGAATAGTTAATACCGTCAGGTAAATGACCATTCATGTTCTTGAGTAATTTAATCGTGTTGCCATTGTGTTACTGTGTTATTACCATTTACCAAACAAAGAAACAACTGGAGAGTGACATTACATTTACATCTAATAACATGTTGACCTTCTACTAAATGGGTCAATTATGCATGTGGTTGCCAGGAGTTAATTCACACTTAATATCAATCTGCTACTATGATGACAAAAGCGTTAATAACCTTGGAGTTCAATATCTGCCTATTGGACGATTAGAACCTCTATGGAAAAATCTGTTTGTAGGCAGCTGCATGTATGTTGTGACCTTGAAACCACCAAGGAATTTGATGAAGGTAATTTATAATTGACCTTGATCTCTGAGGGTTAAGGAAATATCCAATACCACTTGTCGTCAATACACACAGATTTTACAGTCATATTGTCATATTACAGTAAACATTTGACACAGTTCTACATTTGGGTAAAAAAAATGTAGACGATCAGTAGTTTAGTTGTATGAAAATCTATTTTTGAACTGATAATGCAAAAACCTTTCCTCAGGTATTTTGAACAAAAAACACACTTTTTGAGTGGTTATTTAATGTTATGCCTAATATGAACACAATTGAGGCCTTTTGGCATAGACTCACCACTGATCTTTTACAGGCCCATAAATGGGTTGTCTCTGCACAAATTGAAGTTCTTAAAAATCTTTATAAAAACTCAAAATAAATCACTTTTAGGGGATCTCCTAACTTTCTTTTTTATTCAGTAGAAATAGTCCTCATGAGCTTCCAGGGTTTTTACAGGTTCATGTTAATTTAAAGTTGTGATTCTACCACAGTAAACAATAGAAAACAATACAAAGCAGATTCTCATTCACTCGACCTGACTTTGCCTGTAACCTCTAGCTTCTTCTCGTCTTTGTTTCCTTTTCTCTACTGCACTTATTTGTAATAGTGGCTAGTCATTTGGCTTGCACAGATCAGTGCAAGACAATGCAAAAGGCTTGTACAGTGCCTATTAACAGGTGAAATATACTGTGAGACAAAGGGCATACCGTGTCGTAAGCCATGCAGTAATGGGTGACGTTCATGTTTCTTAATCAGTCATGTTTATTTGTTTTTTCATCATTGCACATGCTGTGTTTATACCACTCTTAATAAAGAAAAATAAAACGTTTTTGGTAATAAAGCAAAGTATAATTTCACTGTTTTATTAAACCACGTGTAAACCATATGCATATTCTAATACAGCAGTTTTACTTACATCTCAGTTTTACTTTCATTACTTTTCAACATATTCACATAAGAATTACTTGTTTTGACGTCACACTATCCAATTGATTCGATTATAAGTTATTGCAACTTTTGGACGTTTGGATCCCTCTGTTTAACGGTACAAGTCATGATACAAATCGTTTTACACATGATATGTAATACAAGACCATGCGTTACATGGTACGAGTCACAGCTGGTACATGGAGCCTGTGCTCCACAAGGACAGAAACCTCAGCTCAGTAGTCAACAGGTGGTAGAGTCATCATGCGGGTGAACTCTTCGTAGTTTACCGTTCCGTTTGATTTGACATTTGCCTCCTTGAACAATTCATCCACTAAAAGCAAAAGAAATAAAACATAAAATTAATAGAGTACAAATGATTGCGCCTATAAACATGGATGGCATAAACCGTTAAAACCAAGGCAATGACTTGCTTCTAAACTACCCTGTCAACACAATTTGAATTACCTCAGAAAACGGAAATGATCTTGAATACAATTCAATCACAGCCAAAACAAGTTTACTTCTAAAGCTCTTTCACGAACAAAAAACTTCTCCACATGGCCCCATTCATCATGTAGACAAGTCTTTTAACTTTTTGGCATTGAGTGAGTTGACTTGTGTTGTAACTTTAGTTGGGGAGAGAAACTGTGGACCGATGACAAATTCAGAGCTACAGTCAGAAAAAACAATTGTCCCATCTCCATTATTGATGGTTTTCCATGGTTCATCTTCCCCAGGCAAGAGGACCCATTCTCCAGATATTTTTTTCCCCAAGTCTCGAAACAATGAACAATTAAAAGCTGAACCATACTGGGAGAACCCACCTTCTTTGTTTGTGAGTTTCTCTCCTAGTTTGGTGAGTTTTGCCCGCAACTCAGACGCCTGGATGTAGCCTTTCTTCTGCTTGTCGGCCATCTTCAAGGCCTCCAGGATCTCTGTCTTGGGGTCCTCCTGCTGCATCTGTCTGTGCATCATGGTCAGGAACGTAGAGAAGTCGAGCTCGCCCTGCTTAGCTAAGCAAGGACACAACACCATACACATAGTCTAACAAGCTTTGATTCAGTATAAAGTAAATCCGCGCCATTGCTTATGTTAAACACATCACAAGGTCCAGGGTCATACATTTTTATGCTGCTGACGCTAACAATTTCTCATTGCCGAATGATATTTATTTGTTAAATCAATGTTTGGGGTTTTATTTCTGGCAGGTATTAACAGTATTACATTTAATTACGACGAAGCAGAACTAAAGTTTTGAATGGACTATTTCCAACACTTCTGTGCTTTGACATGCTGTCGTCTGCTTGGTCATATAGGGAGTACATGAATAATTATCACTTGTGTACAGTTTGTCACCAGCCCTTTACCAATTTTGTGAACTTGGAGATGTCTGTCGATTTCACTGAAGGTAGGGCTTGTCCCGAGGCTGCGCATCACTGTGATAAGGTCCCCGGCCTCAATCTTGCCCTTCTGTTTCTTGTCATACAACGAGAAACATTCCTTGAATTCTACAGACGACAAGAAATTACGGATGACTTTGGGACCTTGAATGAATGTGAATGAAACCAAAAAAACGGACATTCAGAGCTCAGATGTTGGACATTTGGAGCAAAGTAATGTATCTGCCTTACCGTTGATTTGAGCTGGAGTGAAAAATTTTGCCTACACGGGGGGGGAAAGTATGTAATCATTCCACCGGTAAGTGTTAAGGCACATTTAAGTTACATGAGCATAGAAACGATTAACTTTTGATAAATAGAACCTATTCCTCTTACCATTTTTGCTGCCGAGGGCTGTGTTTCCTTACCGTGAACAGTGACTCACCTGTCTCCACCTGTGCTCCAAAGTCCACTACCTGTATGCTGTCGTGTAATTGAATATCCGTTGCTGTGGTAACGGAGACCTGCCCGAGGTTTACAGCCCTTCTCTGTTCTGCCCTTAAAGCTGTATTAACACGATCACAACTACCTGCTGCTACTTTATATAATCTAATTACCACCATAAAATCACCACCACTCTTTGCATAGAAGAAAACACACTTATTTTCAAACGTGAATTTATTTACAATTAAACAGTTACAAAAATCAACTTTACAGGCAAACAAACTTGTCCCAATAATACATTTTGTTAAACAAACAAACAAGCAATGATTAAATTGTAAGCCTCAATTTCCAGTCTCTCTCATGACGTTGCGCTCTTAAATATTACTATTACAAATATCAAAAAAGTAGAATTTTAAGAGACATAAGTAATTTATCAAAAAAAGGTCAAACAAATCAGGGTGAGAAGCGATGAACATTCAATTTCACACCCTCTTCTCTTTATCTTTGCTGGCCTCTCACTTCAAAGAACATCTTCCCGTCAAGCGTTATGCATCACTACTTTGAGATTGACACCGATCAAAACCCTGCATAGAAGACTATTAGAGTCCATTATCAATGTCAATGAAGAACAGCACAAAGCGGGCCCAGACCAAGCCCTGTTATAATGTGTGACTATAGTTAGCACCATAACCACTTCACTGTGTGGACGCCCATCATCTCACTTTAACCTCTAACCGTCAGCAAAGTGAGGTACATTATTGCATATGTAACATAATGGTGAGATTAAAAGTTTCACCAGTAATTACAGTTATACTGACCATCAGTGGCTATCTTTGACATGTAATGAGTAGAAGGACCAGGGTTCTGGGACATAAAGGAGTCCTGGATACTTTTTACGTAAATCTGGGTCGTTCCACAGATAGGTCACCCAGACAACAACCAGTACCATGGTAACAGAAAAAGTCCTGAACAAAAACAGCCCATTGCCGTCTGGCCTTAAGCCTTTACGCTGTTTCAGTATTACCACGGCGACCATGGCCACAAATGTGAGCAGAAAGAGCTCAAAGATCTGCCCTTCAGTCACCAAGTACCTGTTTTGGGTAAAGAAAAAACATAATGTATTAGGGAGGGGTAAAATATTTCATAATCGATTCATGGGAGTATCACAATTCTTTTTTCCCACAGCACTTGCATCGTCAGGGCGGTTGACTCAAAACATGGAATCTCTCAAAATAAATCGTTACATGGTATCACAATATTTACAGAATGGCAATATTTCATAATATTGTATCATGAGGAACCTGCTGATTCCTGTCTGTAAATATATGTCCCTAAAAGTTTTGTATTTGACTTAACATTTTTTTGACATAAAATATCGTGAAAAATACGCAGTGTAGGTGGTGACACATCAAAACATGAAGCCCATTCCAATTCATAGGAGGGGATTAGACATGAGGCCATGAATTCATATTATTCAACTCAGCCCTGCAGCCAATACTATTTGTGATGAACACAATATCTGTCCTTATGTCAGGTGAGGATTTATTTGTAAACTCAACTTAAAAAAAGAACAGTGTGGAAAGCATGAAACATAATTAGACTGACCAATAGTACAGAGCACTGGGTCCCAGTAACAGCCAACCAGAGACGGGGATGACGCTTTGTTCTTTGGTTTGCGTGAAACATCCAGTGAAGTAGAGGAAGAAAATAAGAAAGTAGGGAATATACCTAGAAAATATATTACAATGATTAGAGACTACATTGTTGAACGATGACATAAGTAGTATAGCTGTATATGTCCCTTTGTAAAACACGTAACCCTTACCCATTGAATACACTTCTTGATTCCTTTAATTTTTTTTCACATTGTTCTTTAAACTTTGTGATCAGATTCAAAGAAACCAATGTTGAGCACAGTATAACACTATCTTCTGTAGCTACAGTAGATCAAAGAGCTAAAGTCCAATAGTGAATGTCTCCTTGGCAAAGCCTTTTTATTACATTTGACAATTAGTAGACACAGCATGACATATGTTGCGGTTAATCAATCTTTATTTTCACTCTTTCTTGATTCTGAATCCCCAAGAGAAACTGAACTTTTTTATGACTTATCATTTTTGTCCAAAATGTCCATATTTTCTGAATTTGTCACCTTCTCCTTTTTTTTTAATCAAGCATTGTATGTAAGGGGAACATCATATGATCTTCGAATGTTTCCGTTGGTCGTTCATCAGTGTTAAAATTCTGATATTTTTTTAAAATTTGTACATCTGTTGCAAAAGGCAAAGCTGCCTAACACATGACAAAATCCCCCCGCTACGCACACATGCATGCAAGATTAACTCTCTGCTCTCTAGACATGACTTATACCACGTCAGGCTTTTACCCTGAAAGAGATAGTTTGTCTTACTTCTTAGTAGCATCTACAACTTGTTGAGTTCACATTTAAGGCCATCATCTGCGCTGTGTTTTACTACTGGTCTAACAAACTAAATCACAATGGGGCTTGATCTAGCCTTTACTGCAGCCTTTAGCTCTTACATAAAAGATTCTTGGTGGTTGCATTTCACAGTTCTATATAATTACCAATGTCTCAGGTTGGAAAAAAGCCAATTTAGGGCTAGAAAATATCAATTACTCGTAATTAGTTCCTAGTGTTCACTGCCTTGAAACAAGGGAAATCATATCCTTAGTGGATTATGCCCACATTCTCGTATTTCTATATCCAACATGCTATTCAATTGAGACTGTAATAAAAGGGAATCACAGCCTAGCAGTGTTACTCCCACAAGGTATTCACAGCATTGTCTGAGCTGCCCTCAAGCACTGTAAGCTGCTTAGTTTAACAATGGATTGTCACAGCCCTTTTATAACTCTTTTTCACTTTCATTCGGGCATCGAAATATTAAAGCGTAATGTTTTCGATTTTGCCATCCTTTGTTTTAGCAGCACCGATTCAAAGACTTTTATGGGTATTATGAACGGAGGTTAGGCAAAAATGTATGTGGTGGTGTATGCTGTCACTGCTACTAAGCCCTATGGTATAGCAGGATTCTCCTCATCGCGAAGATGCATGCGTATGATCTTTGATGAAATGATACTAAGACCTATGTTATAGCAGGATTCTCCTCATCCTGAAGACGCATGTGTATGAACTTTGATTGGCTGCCTTCATTCTGAGTCTAAATTGGACGGTCCACAGCAGAGTATTTATTTAGGATTACTGGAAAGGAAAACCATATCATTTCTACAGAATGAATCATTTAATTTTCAGTAAATTTCTGTCAGACAGCATCACCTACCACATTAAATGTCCCAGCTGCTCGTCATAGTAGTACAGTAGCTCGAATGAGTCAATCTATGGAAAAATTAAACATGCATGGACAGCCAAGTATCAATCAATTTGAAAACAAATACAACAATTATCAATCAGCTGACAAATAGCTGTTTGAAGATATTCTGTTGTCAATTAGGTCTCGCTCATGCTCTCTGTCGCTCTCTTATCCAATAGTGCCACCTATGGTTGCAATGGAAAGGCACACTTCTCAATGTTTTGAATCATCGCTCCACTTTGCAACAACAAGCGATAAGCCACTGGACCGTCAAGCTGTTTCAAGCGATTATGGGATATGCACTCAAACTACACCTGGGCTCCTCATACACTGGCAAAGGCCGATTTGTGGTTCAATCTATAATCCATTTTTAATCTATAATGTACCTGGTTGTAGCCCATAAACTCATGGGCTGGCAAAAAGTATTCTCAGGCAATTTTTTATATATAGTATATCTATGACATGTTTCCCTTACTTTCTTCTTCATTTCTATACTTCTATTATTTCAATGTTCGCTGGTTCTGGGTTTCATTACTGTACAAATAAAATAAGGATCATGTTACTGTGACTATAGAAAACATGTGCACCCATACTACTGGCCGTTCGTTTTTTCGTACAGATACCAATACCAGCATATTTTTCACTTGGATTACAATTATTAAATTGAAAGTCTACAAAAATAAAGTGAAATTCTCAAAAATACACCATTTAAAGTTAAACTAATGCCAGTAGCTGCATAGTTTCCTACTGAGCAGAACAAATTTTCAACAGTTTCATGAAAAGGGGAGGTGGCGTACCAGTGATGCAGGCTTCAGGTCTTTGATGATTGGGTTCTCCCTGACGGACAGGTGGAGCTGATAGCCACTCAGGAGCAGCCTGTGGTTGATGGAGTCCCCCACCAGGTGTATGCTGGCCCCCATGACGAGTGTGATGATGCAGAGGTAGACCGCCGAACGAGACAGAACCTTGGGACTGCGCTCAATCAGCTGAAGAAACGGCAGTATGTTATTGTGGTCCAGTTTTACAAAACAGATCCACAACCGTGCTGCCAGGATTTCAAATCTGAAAATCAGTGTCATGGATGGATGGATGGATGGATGGATGGATGGATGTGAAGGCCTATGTTTTATTTAATTATCTTGCAGAGAAAATGTGGGCTCTCTTTATAGTTGGTTCAAGGTTGTGTAGGAGGACTGCGTATTATAGCGAACGGACATACCTTAAGCAAGAGGATGGGAGTGATTACATTGTAGGCCATGTGGAAGTAGTCCCCAGCACTGGGCTTGTTCAGGGGAAACCACTCTAATGGAAGGACAATCTAAGACATAATATTAATGTTAACCGAGTAATATGAGGAAAAAACAACAAAAACGTTATCATGGCATGGTCAGTTTGTTTTATATCTTACCATGATAATAGGCCTTCCGAAGTCTAAGATCCAGTTCTCCAGTGTAAGCCAGAGCCATAGGTCCAAATGGAACTGTGGACTCTTTTCTGATGACACATTTCCTCTGGAAACTAGTTTGCTGTCAACATATTTTATTATTAGTATTAGTATTTTCGGTGGTGGAAAAAAAATGCACCAGGCAAAGTTATTCTGCATGCCATTGAAAACTCTGTGTAGTTGAGTTGAAACATGCAGTAGGCTCATTTGACAGTGTAAGCCACAGTGAAATTGCTTCAAGAGAGGTTTCAATTGACCTCAAAGGACAAGAAAAGCCACCATGTTTGAGTAGCACCCTGTATTGTGGCTCACTATTGTAAACTTCAGAGACCTTTGGTTAGACTTCTAGTCAAGGCCTGCCTCCCCACACATCACCATTATAATTAACTCCTTCAAGTCCACTGGCCTTCTACCCCCCGCCCTCCAGCTCGCTGCTGTCACCCCCATACAAAAAAAAAACTGGAATTGACAAACCAAGAAAACAAGCATAGAAACCGCACTACTAAAAATCACCACTGCCATACTTCTCTCTGCCGACTCTGGAGTCCTCACCATCCTCATCCTCCTTGATCTCAGCACCGCCTTTGATAACATCAACCATTTCATCCTCCTCACACGCCTTCAGTACTACATCGGCATTACCGGCACCGCCCTCTGGCTTAACTCTTATCTCTCTGACAGACATCAATACATCCCATTAACAACTGCATGTCCTGCACTGGCCCAGCATGGTTTCGCTGCTTGGTCCCCTCCTCTTCATCTTGTATATCTATCCTCTTGGACAGATCCTCCGCCGTTAAGGCCTCCGTTTCCACTGCTACGCAGATGACCGTCAACTTTACCTCTCCTCCAAGACCATCACCTCAGCCACCCACTCCACCTTCACCACCTGCCTTACAGACGTACAATCATGATGCAACAGAACTATAATAAATCTGAAATCCTCATCATCGGCCCAAATTACCTCACACACTCAATCCAGGAACAACCAGGAACAATTCTTCCACCTCAACATTAGCCTCTAGCCCCCCCTGTCCTTTTCCACTGCAGAAACACTCATCCATGCCCACATAACTTCCAGAATCAATTACTGCAACAGCATCTTCTATGGTTCACCCAACTCAAACTTCAATACGTCCAGATCTCCGCTGCCCGCATGCCCACCTTGACCGGCCACTGAGATCACATCACCCCTGTTCTTCAAAACCTGCACTGGCCCCCACGGTTACATTCAGGATTCCCTTTAAAATACTACTCACCACCTATCCATTAATAACCTTGCCCCTCCCTTCCTCTCCTACCTCCTCCCCCACCAAACCCCTAACCGAGGCCCCAGGTCTGCGGACGCTACCACAATACAAATCATAAGGACCAAGCTCCGAACCTGGGGCGACAGGGCCTTTTCAGCTGCCGCACCATCCCTCTGGAATGCCCTCCTCAACCACATCCGACAGGCTCGCACCCTGCCATCATTCAAACAGGCCCTCAGAACCCACCTTTTCAAGCTTGCGTTCATCAGTTAACCTTCTTCCCTTCACTCCTCTCCCTCCATTACACGATTCCCCTAGTTTAATGACCTACATGTCTTTTATTCTTACAGCTACCCATTATATGATTTTACCCTGTGTTTTTACTGTGAGGTGACTTTGAATACCTAGAAAAGCACGACACAAGTTGAATGTTTTATTGATTGTTATTATGATTATAAAGAAGGTATGGCCGCAGTACAACGTTAAAGTATTGGCAACAATAATATGAACCAATGTGGACATCAATTATTATATTTTGGGATGTTTTTTATGGGTCCGTGTAATACCAATCAACTGAATTTTCTTTACACATTTTTCAAATATAGAAATAGGTAGGTTTCAATATTGTGTTTTTCTGACCCATGGTGGGAAATTATAAATTGTCTTCAATATTCAAGTTATTAATTTGTATACGCAACCCGGAAATTTAAATAACGATATTTATATTTGTGCTTAGCACAGATTAGTGATCTTCCAGTTTCTAGTTTGTTGCTGGACTCTTTCTAGTTTGTTGATTGCCCACCAAAAGGGGGTGCAATCCAAAGGCTGTAGAGTCAAGCTTCCACTGTGTGATGCATGCATTCTGCTGCTATAGTATGGTTGGCAAACAGAACATCTGGAATGACAACAACCACCATTGACGCACATTATTATTAGGTTATTTATTGAGTTAAATAGTTAAACCTACACATTCATGAAGATTACGTTCATTGTTATTTATGTAAATCTTAAATACATGGGTAGGATAACTAGGGGATAGTTTAAGGAGGGTAATGGTGGACCCGTGAATGGTTTGTGTATTGCTCATCAATTGAATTGACACATTTTACAAATAGAGATACACGGACAGTAAATACTTATTCACTTCCCCTACTACATGGTTTGTTCGAAAACTGTTAACAAGCACATACCTGTTTTGCGTTGAAGTCTGGATATTATTGGTTTGGCGTTTTCGAACAGCCTGCATTGTTGTAAGCGTATTCTACTTTGCTTACCTATTATCCTTTTAGACGTTAAAACATGAGCCATTAAATGTTGTTATCTGTCGCTTCCGTGTTGCAGTATCGGCACCGCCCCCTACAATCACGTGCATCCAATCACGGAATCTCTTTTTGTGCGAGCGGCAGCAGTCGACTATTTTGTTAGGGCTCAATGAGTGCTGTTTGTAAACATTACCGTAAATCATGTGGGGGGGAATTAGACTGGGGTTTTGTCCCCAGTGTACTCCAGAGAGTCATGTTTCCAAGTAACAACACTATAGGTAGTTAGTTATATTTAGTTAGTTGTTTATAGTTAGTTATAATAAAGACTAAACTGGTGACCTTTTTATGATAACATTCGTATGACCATGCAATCGAGAGGCAAACATTAAAATAGAATGCAAAAAAATATATTATTATCCTAGCATCAAGTCTGCATAAAGTATAGTATAATAATATTGCATAATATATAGTTGCTATAATATTCCCAAAATATCATGTCAGGGGGGACACAAGGGATACATTCCCCTCAATATTTTACAACACATGCATTTGTATTGGCCAAAATGTGTTGTATTCCTGTTTTCAGCTTCAATAACACATTGAGGTGTACATGATTGCAAAAGAGTCATCACTAAACACAGATATGTGTGATCTATTTTGAATGTGTAGAAAGGTTTGAACATGAGCAGAAATCTTGCTGAAACAGAGCTATTAAAGGCCATGGGTTGATCATTTATCATTGACGTGAATTAGTGCCACTAGCACATTTGAACAGGTTACTTCCCTAAACAAAAGACACAAAAGATGACAAAAGAGTTAATGTGTGCTGACTCAGCAGGGATAATATCAAACAAGAAAATGTGATCTATAGTAGAATAAATATTTGAAAGCAATACAGAATGCCTGAGAGCCTTACTGCATTATGTTCTATTATATTCCATTCCATTTGAATTCCCGGTGCCAGAATTTTGTGTTTGCCTTTCCATAAATAAAGATATTTTAACCATCAATTGATGCAGAAATGGCACAAATTGGTGCATAAAAATCCCCAGAAAGCAGGAAATGAAGTGTTTGAAATTCAAAATGTCCTAGAAAGATTTACTTTACATTATGGTAATACATCAAATGATCTAATAGGAATGTACAAAGAAGCCAAAATGTATAATGTAATGGAGTGTTCATTGTGTTTAAGAACCCTAACCCTTTCTTTCTTTGATAAGAAAAATCATCAAAAGGAATATCCTATAGCCTGGCTATAGGATATTATGTTCGTCACACTGTCAATGAAATTAGAGCTGAAGATAAGTGTCTTAAATGTCTGCGAAGCCTATGTTGTTTGTTTCTTGCTATTGGCCCCTTTAAAGGCTCGCTGGTCTTTTGAGCCCCCAACGGAGCCTTCAAGGCAGCCTAACCCTAACCCTAACCATTCAAGGCAGCCTAACTCTAACCCTAACACTAACCCTAATTGTGTGTGTGCCAGCGCTTTGCTTGGCTGAAACTTTTGGGGGCTTTAGTGCCTTCCAGGCAGCGCTGCCTTGAAGGCTCCGTTGGGGGCTCAAAACACCAACCACTCCTTTAAAGGGTGTTAATGGAAAATACTGAAATAGAATAGTTAAACCGCGTTCTCAATATGTGTAGGCCTATAGGCGTTAAAAGCCACATAACAACGGCTCTTCAATTATCTAATCACCAGATGTCAGATGATTATCACTGCGTATTAAACAAAGTTATTGTGGCGACTCCTCCGGGCTCGCGCAAGGAATTCTGGGAATCGGTGTGTCTGTTTGACAAAAGGGGCTTTTGTCGTCATTGTCTTTGTTAGGTTAAGTGGGGTTAATGGGTATGGGGTGTTAATTAGTGTGTGTTTAATGTTAACATGTGTGTGTGTGTGTGTGTGGGGGGGTATCGTTGCCGCCACCGTCACCTGAAATGACATGTTTGTTTGTTGGGTGTGCTGTTTTCCATATACGTGTTTGATGCTGAAATAAAGGTAGTCTGCAGTCGTGCGGTGTATGGGACGCAGATCTACGATTGACTAAAGCTGGACTCTGTGTGCTTCTTGACGATCGCTACATTGGTGTCAGAAGTGGGATGACAAAAATAGTGCCTATCAACCACAAGTGTGGTGTTTAATCTACCACTAAATGACTTGACAGATATCAGAAAAAGTGAATGTAGTGTTGCGAGCCCTTCTCTTGACTAGCAGGCCAGTGAAGGGCAGTGGTGCATACAGAGATAGGAGAAAGGGATCAGGAAAGGAGGAGAAAG
>OMKX01111567.1:0-16391 GCA_900302425.1 Brosme brosme | reverse complement strand
CGGCGGTGTGAAAGGCCAGGCGTTTTTACAAGCGGCTACTGCCGCTGCTGACCGCAGCGTCAATCACGGGGCGGTGCTTCGGTCGACGTCACTGAAGAACCCGCCCAAAAGTGCGCAGAATATCTCCCCCTTTTTTCCCCTAAACATATTTCATATTAACACATGGAACTATTACAAGTTGTAATCTCTGTATATAAGAGTGGATGTAGAATAAATTGGATAAAAAAAGACGGTTCCGTCTGAAAAATAATAAATAATAATAAATAATAAAAGAAATGTTGTTCCATGCCCACATTTTCTTCTGGTTGTCCTTGTATGAAGGATGAGCCGCGTTATACAAAGAGGGATACTCGGACACGAACATAATCAGCTCCTCCATGCCTGTCATTTTTGTATTTTCCCGCCCCCTTCAATTTGATTGGCTGCCGCACGGCGGCTGCCGCCGAAAGTTTCAACACGGGGAAAGATGAGCGGTAGGGAAGAATCGGGCAAAATCTGTGCGCGTTCACGTGGGCGGCAACCGCTTCCAGGTCTACAGCCGCTTTTGTAACCGCCTCCCCTCTGCCGCCCTTCCCTCATTGAAATGAATGGAGGCGGCGAGTTGCAGCGCGGCGGTGTGAAAGCACCTTAGGTGTCTTGCTCAGGGACACCTCGACACTCAGCTAGGAGGAGCCGGGGTTCGAACTAGCAACCTTCCGGTTAGAAGTAAACCCGCAGTACCCCCTGAGCGGTGGTATTACATCGTGGAACCATTTTTGAAGTTACCATTTCATTGTGAGCCAACTGTATCTTTTCATTTTGACAGGCTCGCTTTTCCGCATTAAGCTAGAAAACAGAGCTGATGATAGTTACACAACCCTCTGAAAGATACTTGACATTTCAAGACGTGTCTGTTTCAACAAAGTTGAAACTTCTGTGGAGTGCGTTTTCCAACCATCAATTTGTAATTTAGATGTATCTGTTTTCTCACAGGTAAACACAAAATAAAGCTGGCCTATTCCATGGCATCATCTCACTGTATTTCAAAATGTGGGGGGTCTTCGGAGTTAGTATAACCTCAAAATGGGATCAATGGTGATCACTCAAAACCCTTTAAACCTCCTGCACTACTAATGACAATAACAACAGCTAGGTATACCACAAATAGAGTCCAAATCGCAAAAGATTTCATCAGCAACAAAAAGAAAGAAATACAAACGTAGGCCTACCTGTAACGAAGAGAAACATCCCGACGCCTATATCCAGCGCGGGGGACAGTTTAGACGCATAAATATCCATTTTAATTAGGTTTAAAAAGGATCACAGAATGTTGTAAATAATATGTTTAAAATTTTAAAATAATCTCATTCCGAGCCACAGCAAGCAACAGAGCTGTCAAATCCATCTGACTTTAAGTAGGGAGTCAACTCAGTGCAGCCAGCCCATCACCCGCACACACATGTAATGCGTGCGCAGCAGGCTGATACGCAGCCTCATTGTGTGATGCCTGTCAGTGTAAACTCATGGGTAGGGGGTAAGAACGGCATGCCAACACGACCGAGGTGGTGATAGACAATAAGGAACGTTTTTATTGCAATGAACAATTGTCTCGACTTCGCCTAGTTTCAAATTCTGGCTAATCTCTCTAAATTATTAGAGAGATTATCTAGAATCTATTATCTAGATTATTTAGACTTAGAATCTCTAATATCTCTAAATTATTAGAGAGATTAGCTCAGTAGGTCGGGCCTACCCTGTAATAAATGAATAGGTAGCCCACCAGTTGGCCTAGGCTACCTAATTTATTTTCTGTTTTTCTGAATGAACGAGATACCTCAAAACCCCAAGAGAAGCTCTCATTCACCCCAGAGCTCTATATCATAGAAGCAAACATGTCCTGCCTGTTTAGTTTAATCCAATTTTATTTTGGTTTATGTTTGAGACAATTGGGATATCGACCCCTTGAAAGACCTATGGAGGGTAAGGCTGATGAGCAGCAGCAACCCATGCAGGTTAGAGCTTCTCATCTTGGGATTTTGAGGTATCTCGTTAATTCAGAAAAACAGAGAGGAATCTTTTTTGGCCATGAAAACTTTTCTCTGAAGTCTGAGATAATAAACTCGTTAATTCAGAAAAACAGAGCAGAATTTTTACTCCATAAAAATGTGCCTCTGAATTATGAGATAATGTCGTTAATTCAGGTAAAACAAGAGCAAACGCTTTCGTTGTAATCTAAAGTGTTAGGCCTACCGAAAAAAAAAGATATCCGGCATTGAGAATGTAGGCTTACGTCATAATATCTGGCATTAAAATATTCAAAGACTTTGATCGCTGGCTCATAGAATGCCACCTTTGAAGAGGCAGGACTCAACAGCGACACTTTGTAGGCCTACATGTAGTTTTGTTCTGTGTTAAGGAATCAGCGCTCTCTTCTGCGGCACTTCCTCCGTCCTCCTGTTGTCGATAGCTAAAACGTAACTGAAACATGGTTGATAAACCGTGTTTATTGCATATGAATACATAAAAGTGTGTTTACCTAGGTACAAAAATAGACATTCCAAAACTGAGCCCCCACACATGAGCCTGTCCCTGCATGTGTTCAGTACAGCACAATCAGTATTGGTACAACATGTGTGAATGTGGGCAACTCTGGATCATCTCTGGACCCTATTCTCCGGAGATGATCCGGAGACGACAGCAGGCAACAACGGCACAACGGGACCTCAACCATGACCTCTGGTGGACAGGTAAGGAAATAGACGAAAGCAAAAGGATTTATATTGTTGGATTGTTGACCCGCAATAAGCCAGTCAACGCCGTGACACACTCGCTTGTTTGATTTAGCGAAATATACTGAATAATAATAATATTGGGCCTACAGTGTATTATACTACGTATTATAGCATATTACAACAATACAACAAATCTAGCAAGCTTCTTGGTCAAACGACTTTCATTTTAGTGTTAAGCAATTCATCCCCTCAAATAAGAATAGGCGATATCAATAGACAGTATAGAATGATGATTTTCATGTGCATTTCAAACCATTGCACCTGGTGCAATGGTTTGAAAAAAAAAAATCCATGTGAAACCCCTATGTAGCCTATATATTGATCGCAATGTGCATTAGCATCCATCCAAAGACGTATGTACAAAATGTGTAAATGTGATGTACAAAAACAAAGGTTGGGAACCACTGCAGATCCTATAGGATCTAACCCGACCTTGTTCTTGAGGTGTTCCATATATCATATGCAAATGCCGTTATTTTTTATAAATAGCCTACACATGCAGTGGAAGGGTAAAGAGTATCTGCACCCCCTATATACAACTAGGCCTACTCCAAGAACATAGTAGGAAACCGTTGAAAGAAAGGCTGCAATGCTGCATTTATTCCCAGTATATGCAGACAAAACATCAATGGAAAACATAATGGAAAACATCTGTATCTTCTTCTCCTTTCATGTCCCTCCTGCGTTTTCATCCTCCCCCGTCTCTCCCTACTCTCCCCCCTCTGTCTCCCAATCCTCCAGTTATCACCCTCTCTTCTTTTTCTCTCCTCCTCACGGAACATATATTATATTTATATTCAATTAGCTATATCATTTTTTCTATAATTGTATAGTTCAAGAATAAAAATGTTTGTTTCAGAAAAACAGCCCTGTTTTTCTGAATTATTGAGATAGTTCACTGGTTTATTCAGAAAAACCGGATGCTTTAATTTTTATAAACATTTTATAAAAACTAATTCAGGTGTACATTTTAGTCGTCAAAGTCGAGAACTCCTTAATTAGGTTTCCACTTGACACATTGGGTATGACTTTAGCATCAAATTATTGAAAAAGCCCCAGTAAAACAATAAAAAAAAATGATCAAAGAGAGACCTGGGGACCCATTCAAACGAATATGTTGGAGTTTGCTGAAAAAAAAAACATTTTGATTTGAATTTAGATTTTCTTATGGAATATTTAAAATATGCCTGTATCTGCATCTCTCCAAGGTGTAGCCTAGATGGCGTGAGTGCACTAATATATAGTTAAAGTCAGGTTATGTGTGGTAAAGTTTGCATTCAATTAAACTGCATTAAAAACGACCTGCCTACTGATAACGTAAGGCTGCTTCAAGATTACTGGACTATGAAGTGGAAAAGGGCCATGAACAGTCCATGAACACACAGTCACCTTATTATGACAAGGATGGCAACCCAGCTCGACGTTTTTCACTAATTACTTGTTCACTTGTTAATTAGCATGAGTTCTTTACCATTAACTGAGAAGGACGTGTCACTTACTGCAGCAGAAAAGGTCACAACATCGTGCCATCCTCTAGCTATAATTGGAGGAAGATCAGTGTATATATATGACTGTAACAAAATGTTCTTTGCAAAGAAATGAGAAGAAATGAAACTATCCCAAACAAATTTCAAATGAAAGTTTCCCACCTGTATCTTCATCTATAGGGCTTGTACATCGGGATGTCACATTGCAAAGACCACCTCCATGTTGGAAGCATAAGAGCATTGGAATGTGAGTTATTATGTTAGCAGTAATGTTATTTTATTCATTTCAGTAAGGTTTCGTGAAATGTTTGGTCATTATGGGGAGACGTGTTTGAAAGCGCCACAGTGTCTCCCATGGGCGAGGTGGCAAAACAAAGTTCTGATTCCCCTAGGTGACGGAATCACAATGATTTAGGATTTTACAGTACTACCACTCTCTTGCGTCCTCTCAATATGGCAGCTTAGCGGCAACAAAAAAGTAGAATTACTCATGATGCATTCTAATGTACAAGCCCTTTATGTGGTCCATCCATTCTTTGCAGATCACAGCCACACGCTGGAAGAAAAGGCCAAACACGGAAGAAACACCTAGAACTGTGAGACGGAGATAAGAGATGCAGAGGAACAGGTGAGTGCTTGAGCTTCTTGATGTGGTCGGTGACCTATTGAATTGAGCTTAACCCTCATCAAGCACACAGCAGTAGTCTAGTTCATCCATGGGTGGTTAGAATGTCAAGTGTGATCCGAGTTGCTGTGTATTCGATAAGGTCTTACGATCACGGAGATGGTGAATAACCTGCCAATAGTGGTGGATTAAGTAGTCCTATATCCTATACTAACATTAGGGGTCAAAAGTAAAGGTTGGTGGCTTTCTGTTATTGGCCACTCAAAATGTAACTGAAACCTGTACCAATTATTTAAATGATTATTTTGCTTATAAGCAAAAAATCTTGGTAGTAGTACAAATAATTCTCAACTTAAGGTGAATGTAGTAAAGACTATAATGATTGTGTTGGAATGTCTATGATTAGAATGATTATTTTTGCGTAAACAGAGTTGATGTTGCAGACGTACCTGTGTGAAGCAGTTCTCTCTTCTCTCTCTCACCCCTGCCCTGCCTGACCTGTTACATCACAGATGCTAGTACCTTATTCTTGCCAATTCTTCCTATCTATCTTGAATGAAGGATTTGACATTGATTTCTGAAATTTGTAATGGCTTCTTGTGTATTCTTATAGCAATCACATATTACCCCAGAATATTTTTCTTACAATGCTTTTGCAAAAAACTTGTTGCTTTGCCTTTCTTTCATGTAATTTGGGTAGACAAACATATGCTCAAATGTTGTTGTTGTTTTTTGTTGTCAAATAATCCCCAATTCGGCTCAATGGAGCTTGCATTGGGCAAACTTGCAACACCTCATTTGGAGAGGTTCTTTTTAACGCTGGTTGTAGAAGCACATACAAACAAGTTGGCAGTGTGTCTTTGATTCATGGCACGAACTCACGTGGTTCTTGCACTTTTTGGGTTGTATCTTCATGATTAATTCCATTTATTGTACTTTAATTTTCTTCCCTGACGTGACAACAAATAGTTGTCAAACAATCAAAGGATACTTTAATCTATGGCCTAAATGTACTATCATGAAAACCAACACCAACACCAAGCCACCCTTGTACCTTTTGTAGGATTTCAAGGATTTCAGGATTTCACTTGCCATCAAGTTGTATTTTTTTGAAAAGCTGTAGGATCCCAAAAGATGACTTAGCCCTGCGTAATTTTTAACACAAATTATGTATATCTTTTTCAATCCCACAGAGTTGACAGTATTTCTCTTCAACAGTATATTTCAGATGGCCGGAGGCAGCACTCATGCATTGGCCTCACCAGACTAAAATAGATTTGTACTGTATATGATGTTTCCAGGCACCCTTTTGCTCAACGACTCTTTGAAGCGTGTGTGTGTTTGTGTGCACCCCTGTAGCAAAAAACACATTGTCTGTCACAGTCTGACTTTAAAATAACATCACAGGATTTCATGAATTCTCTTCACATTTAAACGCGTAGACGTTTACGGCGAAAGGGATTTAAACGGCTTCCATTTATCCGTTCAATAATTAATTCAGCCGCAGCATTGCTGCATGCCTAAACCATCCCTGCTCTCTGCAGGGGGTCTTTCATGTCTGGTGTCGGAACCGTTGCAAAGACAGCTATATGAAAAATTCAATTAATTCCTCTGTGTTTGTGTGGCATGTACAAAGCAATGCCGCGGCAGAATAATTAAAATAACAATAACAACCGGCCAATATTTACAACAATAAAAAAACGAAAACAAATCACAGCAACAAATAACTGAATCTGTATGGGTGTATTCTTACTATATGACATGATAAAGAGGAAAATACAAAAGTTAATAAGAGAAACTTGCAAGGTCAAGCGTTTCATCTCTCTTCCATGTTGCCACCCATGGCAACGGGTGTCATCTGCCTTGCTTCCTATCTCCCAATGGAATCATATTCCAGAACAACGATGCCGATGCTATTGCACGGTACATCATTGTCTTTGGTTTCAGTGGCCCGCCCACCACCACCACCACCACCACCACAACAACAGAAATGCTTTCCAAGCGAGCGCTGGAAGATGCAGTAGATGAAGGGGTTGTACACAGTGGAGGTCTTGGCAAACAGGCAGGGCATCAGGCTGATCACCGGAGGGAGGCTGCCTCTTTGGTCAGCAGGGTGAAACATGCTGAAGAGGCTGACTGACGTGTACGGTGCCCAGGCCAGAATGAAGCCCAGGCTTATCATCACTGCCATCTGGACAAGTGGAAGGAGAGGGGGGGAAAACAGGGGAATCAGAAACCGAAGAGAAGAAGAACAGTGAGCAGAAAAAGGGAGAAAGGAGACAAGGAGAGAGGATGACTGAAAATAAGCCCCTGAGGTGTCATGTTTCCATCTGATTCAAAGTGTCGTGTAGTGGTACTTACTGCTTTTGAATTTAGATTGAGACTCGGAAGAGTTGTTCAGTTTAAAGGGGACATATTATGCCACCAGGTGTGAGTGTGATTAGCCTTACAAGCCGTTTCAAAAATCTGGCTAATCACGGCTAATCACACTCACACCTGGTGGCATAATATGTCCCCTTTAAGTCCTACCGGACCTCATTCATTCAGTAAGACCCTTAACTCTTGGGAAGCTGGGGAGGAGGCTATAAGGATTTCGGAGCACTCCAATAGCAGCGGTATTAATGACACTGCCAAAATAATGTATGCACACCAACGTGACCACCAAAAGTGGTGTCTAAAGATGAGCGTTACTCAGTTAAAGCCTTTCCAAACATTACCTTTAATTTAAAATGTGTACAAACCATTAATAACCATTAAAATGAGCTACATAGACACAGCTTCCGTTTGTGTTCCTCAATATAAAATGATGAATAGGCAGAATCTATTTTGGTTAGTCCACAGACACCTAAACGTGTTAAATCCTGAGATGCTGACCTCTCGCGCTCCATTGAACCAATCTGTGGAAGCAGCCACCATGTTTGGCACCTTTGATCTTCTCCATTTCCCTTCCTTTATTTCGCACCAGTACCCTCACCAGTTTCGCAAGAGTGACAGATGCAACTGCACAATGAAAAGCTATTCCTCTCCATATTCGACGCGAACAGCTATAATATGTCACTTCCAGCTCGAGCAATGGGCTATCGCGTGGCAATCGCCACGCTAAGCTATACTTACGAGGGTGATCTTCCTCTCTTTGTTGCCGTAGTGGAAGTCGTCGTTCTGCATGGACTGGTAGGCCTTGTGCAGCTTCCAGGCGATGGCCGAGTACGTGAAGACGAGGAGCAGGCAGGGGATGAAGGTGCAGAGGACCGACAGGGTCACGATGAAGCTGGAGTGGTTCAGGGAGCGCTGGTACCCGACCCAGTCCACGGAGCAGGCCAGACCGAAGGGCTCCGGGCCGTAGCTCCCCCAGCCCAGCAAAGGGAAGACGGCCCAAAGGCCCGCATACAGCCAGATCCCACTGATCACCCGTGTGATGGTCTTCCTTTCAAATTTGTTGCCTGAGAGTAAAGAAGGGAAACTGAAGATGACGACGTTTGCGTATCGTTTAGTTAGGTGTACGACGTAAGGGGAACTAGCCAGAGCTGATAAGGGCGATATGTGTGCTTTGAAGGCTTTTGCCCTTACGTACGTCTATGAACAAAGCACCGGGAGTCGCATCCCGGTGTGTTGGCTGACAACTAAAGACGCTATTATCCGAAGTGACTTAAAGTGATGTCAGATACACGTTGTGAAGGGGGAGCCAAGGGGTGAGGCGTCTTGCTTTGGAATGCGTACATGGAGGCGGTGTACACTGGGGATTGAACCCGGGGCCTTTCAGATGGGAGTTGGAACAACCTAGCCTCTACACTATCCTGGTATATGAGAAAATAAAGGAATGGGATGGTTAACATTTTGGTTAACTGAATCAGGCGGCATATAATAACGTCCATGATTGAGTACTTGGATAAGTGGACCGAAATGGAAGAACAACCTTTTATTATTAAATATGATTGGCATTTAATTTGTGTGAGACCAATACACAGTGGTCTGTTCACGCGCTGATACTCCGAGCTCGTCAGGGTGGCAGCAATTCTCTTTGAAATTCTGGTGGGTGGTGGTGTTATTTATTGAATTGAATTGCTCTATTTAGTTTACGACTTGGAATGGCTCTCAAGGCTGTAACCCTTACTATCGAAGGTGGTCTATTCATACGAGAGTTGATCTGTTTTTCAAATCAGTAGCAGCAATGCAGTCTGCAATTAGTAGTCTATTTAGCTAAACCGAATGCAAACTTGTATGTGTTGGTTTGTTTGTTGGTTTTTTCACGGTGCGTGTATGTATGTACATTGATAATTGTGTTTCTGTGCACCTGCAAATCCAGCCAGAGCTTTGACACTTCAGATGATAATGGATAACGTGAGGAGCCAGGAGAAGCATTTGCATGAGAAATTAGAACTCTTGTGTGCACTGATTCCCCCATCTCTCTGAGTAACTGACACCTACATTTTCTGATATTGAATGGACTGGGATCGCAGACATGATTTTTTACTGGTTTAGATTCGGCAGAGAAGGGCTGCAGCTGTAAGAGCAATTAGATTGGACCCATGTCCCCTAGGATCATGAGCTAGCAATATGTAAAACCAAACCCTCAAAGAGGTGAACCGCGTTACTGCTGGAAATAAGGTTGGTTAAGGCCAGGTTATGTTTTCCCCAGCTCAACCTCTGACCACAAATCTGCTGACCTTTTGACAGCTTTTGCTTTTAATTCAAACCGCCATTCAATATGAATCCAATAATTCATTACAGGGCCATGTGCGCTTCTCTGACCTCCATAACCCCCATCGATTCCCCATGTTGGACCACACATGCAACGGTGTACTGAACCAACCTGTCTCTGGGGGATTTCCGGTCGCCAGGTAGCGGACCAGCCCGAGCGCGGTCAGGCTCATGATGCTGGCCACACTGAACGCCATGCCCATGAGGCCGTAGTAGAGGCAGGAGGAGTCCCCGCCGATCCAGGCGTGGTTGAAGGCGGAGGCGATGGACAGAGGGTACATGCTGAGGGCCATGCCCAGGTCGGTCACGGCGAGGTTGACCACCAGCAGCTCGGGTCCATTGAGCTGCGTGGGCCTGCGGGCGGAGATCACCAGCACCGCGGCGTTCCCCATCACCGACAGAATGGCTGTAAGGGAAGGAAGCAGATGAAGAGAAAGAGTAAGAAAAGCAAAAGAGGGGGATGTATAGTTGCAGGCAGCGATCATGGTGTTCAAGTGGAGTGCACCAATCAGAGCGATGGCCTTGTGTTTGAAATATCATTGATTCAAGAACAAACTTTCAATCCAATGCTGTAACCTTGTGTTTTATAACCTTGTTTGTGTTGTCAGTTAGCTGCAGAACAAGGGTTGAGAAGCAGACCCATAGATTGTAATGGATTTTATATATGCTATGTCACCCTGTCAGTCTGCCCATTTGTATAGACTTGCAGCATCAATTCTATGATATGTCATAGACTCATTCCAGATCTATACTAATGATAATAACACGCAAAGTGCACTAACAACATGGTTCCAACAGTGGCTTGCTAGGATTACTCAAAAATAGGCCCCTAACAAAATCATGCAAAGATAAAATTAGAAAACACACTCGACGAAGCCTCAATGAAAATAAAGAAAGTGTATAAGCACTAAAGGATATCTTTTTTGCATGCAATGGTTGAACAGTCACGAATTTGGTTTTGTTTAAAATGCCAGAAGATACATTCTGATTGAAAAAATGTATGGAGATAGTCTTTGCAATAGCACACATGGGTCGGACCCACCATGATTCATAATCACTGGTAGACCTGTTCTATTGCCGTCTCCATTGTGACAGGGTTGACATGAATACAAAGCCTACTGGCCATACAAGAGATAACATAACTTAGATAACATCCCTGTTATGTTAGTGTTGTACAATGGTTCGGTGGATAGATGGCTGCATGGATGATGGATGGATGGATGGATGTGAGAGCAGGTGGAAATTTCTCTTGCACTTTTAATTTGACTCTTGACATTCAGCTGCCATATTGATCCTTGGTCTTCTATTCAAGTATGCAGTAACTTTGGCAGGCCCACTGTCTGCACCAATAGCATATTTGATGAGACAGAATAGGGATTACATAAAACATTATTTCCAGGCGGGTTCTCTTATGAATTAACTTTCAATTAATGAATAATACATAAGCCATATTAAAGATAGATAGATAGATATCTTTGAATTGCTCATGGGTTCCTGGTACCATGTGTCATGGTGATTTGCAGTAGAACACTCACCACATGATTCCAATTTCACACAGTTTCTCCCATGCTAAGCACACTTCTGCATAAATTACCAGATTGCATTTATTCCCTGGAATTTGAGTGCAGGATTTGAATGGAAATGGATAGAGATGGGTCAAACTACCTAGAAAATGCAAATGAAGAATGAAAAGAATGCATGAAAATGTATGTCTGGGCAAATTATAGCTTTATGCTGAGGTTTACTAGAAAGCAGCAGTACACAGCGATTGTTGAACTTACGTTTATGTGAACTTTGTTTGTGAGCTTTGATGAGGCGGTTCATGAAAACTATAATTACGGCACAATAAAATATTCTGCTTGTGATCGATGCATAAGCGACTAACCATACACTTCCTAACACTTCCTAACATGAAGTAATTTCACTTTAGATTTGAGACTACTTTAGCTGAGCAGTTTTGGATTTGGGTATTTGTGAAGGGCTTGTCATAGACTTGAGTACTATTTAAGTCTCTCTACAAGTCTGTATAACTGCAAGAAAGTATCCTTGTGTTATTTTGTATGATTGCAATTCTTCTTCATATAAGAAGTTAAACGTTGTTTATCTTAGAAGGGACAGTTTTCTCAGCTGTAAAAGCTTTGGTTTAAAAAATATCTAAAATAAAGATTAAACAATAGGTTTAAAAATAAATCAAGTACACACCAACAGTTTTTAAAGATACATTTTTTTGAATCATTGATAAATGTAACAGGCTGTTTACCGGAGGTCTTTGAATACAGCAATCGCCATATGAAATTAAACCCTTAAAGAGTCCTTCACCTGGGTTTGTCATTTCTGTGCATCCTTTTGGCTGATGGCTTGATGCTCACTTATGCCTGACTTAACATTTCTCAGACAAAAGTGAACTAATCGACTGTAAAAATCGAAGGTCTCAACCAAATCCAGGGATGCTTAACCCATAGCTTAATCCATATCAGGTGCCCACATTCATTTTCTTATCATCTTTTACAACATCCCCCGAATTCTTTGAACAAAAAGTAACAAACGTTTACTCACCGACGACCACGAGGTAAATCCCAACCCAGAGGTCCACAGTAGGCGACAGCTTGGAGGTATATTTTTGTTCCATCCCTCATCCGGCACTGAATGCCTCACCACAAATAATATTGCTCCCCACTCCACCCTGATGTGTCTCTCCTACGGAAAACCCAGCAAGGTTTCAGCCCCCTGGTAGATTTCGATCAGCTGTAGGCTTTCATAGTCCTCTGCACAGCAAACCCCTTATAGTGGCATAAGAAACATCGTTCACTGGGGATCTGACATATACACACATACATGTGTGTGCACTCTCACATGCATGCACACCCACATCTCGCTGGCTCACACACACACTGCGCCTGAGGCAATAAGGGTTACTGTGTGAACCACATCACTGTCCACGCTCCGACATCCACTACGCCAATTAATGGCCACAAAAACGCGATACATACTCATAATACTAATAATATTAAATGGTAATATCTAAAACTGCCAGCTTGTGTATTGGTTGTATGAACATTCTGTTATGCTAAGGTCTCTTTCTGTCCCCCTCTGTGGCCCTTTTGCTCTGTTACTGTTTCTCTCTGTCTGTCAATCTGTCTGTCTATACTATAATAATAATACTAATACTATACTAAAAAATAAATAAATACTAATACTATAGTATTAAGTGCATTATGCAGCAACATAATGACTCTATAGATAGAGTCTGTTATGAGAATCTATTGTGGGCTTGAGAGCATAGTCCTTTAGGCATGGTCCTCATTCACAAACCATAATGCACTGGCGAGAAGCTCCGCCTTCGCCTCTCTGTAATTGCCCTATCAAAAACGATATCTCTTCCCCAACCTCAGCCTGGCGTTTAGACGGTTGTTCGGGTGGCTGGAGTCCTGAATGATTTCCCTGACCTGGTCGACGCACCCCCTGGCGTAAATGTCTTGTAGACCCTGGAGCGCAACCCTTGTGGTACATTGAACCGACCGTACTTCCCTCTGCTCCTTCTGGGGTGCTACCCCCATACCAGGAGGAGATTCTCCCAGTCAGGAGGCTCTCTCACGTGCATGTGTAGATGGTCCGGATCTAGACCATATCTGGGGGGGGACACACCCTGAATTTGGTGTGATAAAGGCGCTGCCGTGCCTTTATCCGTTGCCCTGTTGCGGCAGTATGTGAACAGTAAAGGGTCCATGGTGCTGAGCAATGAAGTGATGTATATAGTCCCTGATCAGACTTTCAAAGCACTTCATTGCCACAGAGGGGAGAGCTACGGGGCGATTTTCATTATGGCAGGCTGGGCGGGTGATCTTTGGCTTGGGGATAGTCTCCTCTTCATGTAAATGACGTATATTTATCTAAGAATTGTTAATCACTTATACTGTCCAGGTGCAGATGTCTGCTTAGCAGATATTGGGTCTGGATGAAAGGCAGATGGCAGATATCCCCCGGCACAGCTGTGTCATCACGCTTGCATATATGGTTCAGCTGAACCATGAAATGAAGTGGCTCTTCCTCAAGAGTCACCGTGACATCCTTCTAAAAAGAATGCATCGCCACAATTTATGAGGCCGACCACTCAATAGACATTTTGTGTGGACTTTTCTTTACTGATTTGACATCAAAAACAGACTTGTGCGGAAGAAGATTTGTATAATGCTGGAAGGTTTTTGGTTCTGTTACATGAGGTTAAAGTATGGTAATTCCCTGGTGGAGTAAGCCGGCCTATACACTGATTGGAAATAAACAACAATATTTATCTTCTAACCAAACAGAACATTTAAAGTACACATGTGCACAACAACTAGACGCATGTCATCATTCATCATATGCTAAGATGCGTGGTTCTTGAAGGCAGCATGCCATGTCTACTTTGTCACAGAGGTGGGTTCTGTCTGTCATTCACTGGACATAGAATACTTTGTGTTTAAAAATATATATAAGTCATATTAATAATGACAGATAATGGCCCGGATATTTTTTTCTTATTCTGTGTTTCATCTGAGTACTCAACAAATGAGAGCTATAAGTCATGGCAAAGTTTGGATTTCACACAGACAGCCTGATGGATCTTAAATGCTGCTACTTTAATGTTCAGCTCTGAGAATTTCAAAGTCCATTAAGAAGGCATGTTATCACAGTGACACATCGCACAAGGTCATGTCCTGCGAGCCGAGAACACACAATCCAAAAACAAAAAGACATGTCTTGACAATTTGATTAATACACGCTAAAGGACATTATTGACGTGCAAGTTTAAGCTAATAGGTTGTGCATTTGAACCGAGAGCACTTCCCGGTACATATGTTCTACAACTCCCCCAGCTTGTTCTACGCAACGGAGAGAGTCAAACAAGGTCTACATTTTTACAACCTGTTCACATATTGGCAATTTAAAATTATTTATACATGTTAAAATCGTACACATAGTCCCTTTAATGTGTCTATATTTATATAAATATATATTTATATCGAATTTGATTACATCGAAATGTTCATTTCTTCATTGAGGGGCCATCACTCTTTCTTTCCCCAGCATGTTAAAACCTAGCCTCAATTTCACTGCCATGTCTGTGTAAAACCGAGGGGGTAAAATCCCCCGTCTTCACAGAGGGGGTAAAATCCCACGTCTTGACGGCTTCTTGGTTCACGGGAGAAGGCGGGGCATGTGACCTGACGCGCTCTCCACTCGACACTAGCCTACCTGCATCGCATCCCTTCGTAATTTAGAGTTTATTTATGTTTAGAGAATGTTCTCCTCTAGAGAACACACGGCTGCGCCTTAGATCTCATCTGTTAGTATAGCCCATTTGTCATAAGATAATCATCAGCCTTCTAATCAGAGAAAGACCGCTCTCTCTGCTGCGCAAAACAAGTTTCAAGAATCATAATAAATGTAGTTGTCACACAAGCTGTTTTTTATTTTGAATATTTAATTATTCAGGGGGGGAAATGCCATGGAAAAAATGTGCGCACAGTGCGTAAAGCATTACGCCTGCTGTTATCAACTAATCCCCTGCACCTGTGTTTGATTGTGTCAGGCCTATCCATCCCCTCTGCTCCCCTCACTTCCTGCTGAACCTCACCATGCTTTGCTCAACCTAAGTCCTGTGTCTCACTCAGGTTCTTATTATTCATTCTGCGGGAACGTGGTTCTCTGTTTTGGTTCATCTTTAAGTGAATGTATTATCCGCCGATTTAAGTTGGCGTTTTTGGAGACTTTTCTCCACTTTATTTTGTCGTGTAAAGAACGTGTAATTGTATCTGCCGATTACTTCAATAAAGAAGACATTTTGTTGACATGGTTTCCCTGCCTACTGCTGCGTCTTTACGCACCGCACTTACGCACCGCATGTGCGGCAGCAGCACAACATGAACATGGTCATATAAACATGTCAGTATGATGGTAAGTATGGAGGGCTAAAAGTGCCATAATTAAATAAATAAATGTGTCCTTAATTCATTAAAATACCAATTCATTTTATGTAAAAAATATGTATAATTATTTCACTATTTAATTAATTATTTCATGGTCCTGTGTTGCAGTGCTTCATGAATTTATTTTATCTGTCAAACTCGCCCATCAAAGTCGGTGGGCGGATCCTAACACCTGATTGGTTACCCTGCACATCTATGCTTTTGCCTTGACTTTATGTGCAGGGAAACCAATCAGGTGTTAGGATCCGCCTAATTAATGACACATTTAATTAATTATTTAATGTTGTATTTATTTATTTAATTATGGCACTTTTAGCCCTCCATATGTAAGGGGAGGCAGTGTTAGAGTTATGGGGGAGCACCCTCCCCGTCAGAGACCTGAGATTCAATGACAGACCATCTGGGAGGGTCTCTCACCTTCTATCACTTTTTATTTGATTCACTTCGCAATTCGCAATTGGCACATGCGCGTTCAAATAGGCTTACAAATTGTGCAGTCATCATACTTAAAATATGTACAGTTGTTCAGTGATTTCGATCATGAGATCAATTTCGTAATGTGTTAAAATTTTGCTTTTAGGTATCAATTCTTAAAAAATAACGTATCCCGGGTTTGGACCGAACTGGACCTCACAATGGAGAGGAGCGATCGATAACAGTTTGTTTTCTTCGTGATCCGAGGCCCCTGGTGTTGAGATGAGGTCATAGGTAAGAAATGAGAGCGCAGCACAGAATGATTCCAGCCCGACAGGACAGACTAATAAAACAAACAGTAGACAACAATAATTGCAATAATCACATGTCCATATGCCTACATATAGGCCTACATATATCGTTTGCA